>JAHKBH010002791.1:0-50000 GCA_019049505.1 Pachyrhynchus sulphureomaculatus
ATCCTGGTCGTGTAATATCCCGTTTTGATGATCAGAATTGGCCGCCCAGATCATGCGATTTAACGTCGTTGGACTTTTTTCTTTGGGGTTTTTTAAAGTCTAAGGTTTACCCCAACAAGTCCACGACCATCCACGACTTGTAGGAGGAAATTAAGCGCTGTATCAACGAAATTCAGCCACATTTATGCAAAACGGTCATGAAAAATTTCGACAAAAGAGTGCGTATGAGCCAGCAAAGCCGTGGAGGCCATTTACCCGATATTTTATTCCGTATATAACCCTATAATGTATACTTTATGAATCAATAAAAAAATTACAATTGTTAATTAAAAACCTGTGTTTTCTATCAAAATTACTTCTAATATCTATTTGTTTTATCTCATTAATACTGCTGCGGTTATTTAAAAACTATTTAGCATAAATTGACAAGTAAAAATAAAGCTGGAAATAAGGAAAGTAATTTCATTATAGTTAAATCTACCAAAATTGATTGTTATATTTATTGAGTCAAGTAAGAAATTCAAAACGGTAATAAAAATAATAGTAAATTTTTTATTAAATATAAAAAGCGAGTTTTGCAGAAAATATTGGATAATCAAATGAATTTTTTTCTCTAATCTTGAGAAAATTTTCCCATGTGTTTTTTTGGATCTGAATCAACAGCATTCAACAGCATTAGCTAAGGAACTTAAACAAGAAAAAAGGAACACCATACAGCTAATAACTTATACATACACTGATCTGTATAATCCCAACTCACTTCAACTAATTTCATAGTTAAAAGACAGTTCAGAGTTGTCAAAAGAAAGCTTAAAGCCAGGAACAAATATATCTTTTCAACGCGCTTAGTTATAAAATTATAGTTTGGGACAAGCCCTAGAAAACAGTTAGTTGTGTTTCCATTTGACGATTAAAAACTTATTTTTTTATATGAGCTATAAAAACTTGCAACGAATAATACGTGCAAGTGTAATAACTCCTAAATTAACCAAAAAATTAAGTAAATATTATAGGAATTAACTTATATTTTCGTTATTTGCAAATTTTCAATTATTAATTATTTTTTATTATTTTCAAATGCTTAAAAGATGTTACTAATATGCTGGGGGGGATTAGATGTGTTACTTTGTATGTGTCGTCTTAGACGTCCTTTGTAGGGTTTTTTTCAGTCGAGAAATGAGAAAATAATATTATTCTTTAATCAATTTCAGTTTCAACATAAATACTGTGCGAAATGTTAGATTTAATTTGAAAATATCTCTGCAACTCCTTATGATCTCAACATTTTTTGTGATTAATGTCTTTTTTTAAAGTCCTTGTTATTAAAAATATCGACTTGTAATGTTTGAATTAAGTTATTTTCTAGTAGAATTACTTGTTGTGCGGGAAGTACAGGATAAATATCCTTAATAATTTTTTTTAAAAGTGTTTTTCTATCCGTATCTTAGAAACTAGTAGAGTTATTGATTTGAGGTTCTTAGGAGACGTAAAATTATATAATAGTATAACAATTAATAAAGGCATACTAATGGATGGTAAACGATTAAATCACTTAAGGTTCGCAGATGATGTCACTCTGATCGCCAACACAAAAGAAGAATTACAAGAAATGCTGATGGAATTAAATAACAAGTTTCTGGAAATAGGTCTAAAGTTGAACTCCACCAAAACCAAATATTTGAACAACGAAAGTAAAGATAACAGCTAGAAACTGTTAAATGAAGGTGAAAGAATAGGAAAGGTACAAACATTCATATATTTAGGACAAGAAATCGAAATATCAAAAAAATAATTTAAAGGCTGACTTGGACAGAAGAGTCTCGTGAGCTTGGTCTGCGTTCAGAGGGTTACAATCTACATGTAAATTGGACATCTCAAATACAATAAAAGCCAGAGTGCTTGATCAAAATTTACAGCCGTTATTAATATATGGCACTGAAACGTGGGCTTTAAATAAAAGTATAATAAATAAAATCCAGGTAACCCAAAGAGGAAAGGAGAGGAGAATGCAAAATATTAGACTCCACGATCTTATTCCTAACATCGAGATACGAGGAAGAACAACAGTTTCTGATGAAATACAACGAATATGTATATTAAGGTGGAATTGGGCGAGGTATATTGCAAGGATAAATGATAACAGATGGATATGCCGTATAGTTGAATGGAGGCCTAGAGAATATAAACGATGCAAAGGTAGACCACAGACAAGATGGATTGACGACATAAAAAGATTAGCCGGACACGAGTGTATACAAAAAGCAAACAACAGAGATTATTGGACGTAACTTGGGGATGATGATAATAATGAAATGATGAAACTAAATATGGTATGCTTAGGGTATTGATGATATTTTGAGCCAATTTTTTCTTGTATTACTGCATCATTTATTTTTTTGTTTCATGTAATCTCATGTTGAAAAACGAGATAACAGCAGATTATCACCATGCCTCCTGTGTACGATTTCTTTTAAAATATATAACCTTTTAAATTACGGTCACCTCGCTTTAATTGTCTTGTTGTTCTACTATCTAATTTATTATTTTTTTTTTTTCATTCACCGTAATTCCTAGTTATCGAACGTGCCTCATTTGCCATTAGTTTAGATGTTACATTAGCCACATTGACGATTCACTCAATTCTTTTACTTTCGTTTCATTATCTATATTTTATTCCTTTTTCTACATTTGCTATTTTTTATTACCTCATTGTTTAAGTCACTGTCATTATTATCTATTTTAAAATGAAATAATAACATTCGAATGTATTTGGTTGTTTAACTTTATCCGATTCTTAACGAAAAAACTGTTATGTTTTACTTTTAGAAAATTTACCCGTGAGAGCTCGGGACAGAATATCACCCAGAACAACTTAGATGGTAAATGCCCAGATGTTCACCGGGCATCGCCCGGTGTAATACCATCGCATCGGCTTAGGTTGCGTGAAGTTGTTTAACGTTTCGTGGCTATGGCAATGTTTCCGGACTGTCGATCCAAATAGCATGATGACGCTACAAGTGTCCAAAAACTCCAGAGGTAAAAGAGCCCTCCGGGTGTAGTGACGGATCCAGCCGTCTGTTGAGGGGGGCAGCAAGCTGTTCTTTAACTTGTTGACCTTTTTTTTTTTTTTCACTAACGACTACACAGAAAAGAGTATTTCAGTTGACCGGTACTAATTAGTGCGTCGCTTCAAATTTCGGTGACTAGCTTGTACTCACAGCGATCAGGTCCATCTTATTGTATAAATATTACGGAATATTATTAAGCTCGCGCTGCTGAGTCGCGCTCTAAATATTTTATTCATTACCCAATTTTGTTTAATAAATTGTTTTCTTTAATTTTTAGTGTTCCGTACGGAACACTTATAAGATCACTTCGGTGTCTGTCTGTCTGTCTGTCTGTCTGTCTGTGTCTGTCCGTCCGTCCGTCCGTCCGTCCGTCCGTCCGTCCGTCCGTCCGTCCGTCCGTCCGTCCGTCCGTCCGTCCGTCCGTCCGTCCGTCCGTCCGTCCGTCCGTCCGTCCGTCCGTCCGTCCGTCCGTCCGTCCGTCCGTCCGTCCGTCCGTCCGTCCGTCCGTCCGTCCGTCCGTCCGTCCGTCCGTCCGTCCGTCCGTCCGTCCGTCCGTCCGTCCGTCCGTCCGTCCGTCCGTCCGTCCGTCCGTCCGTCCGTCCGTCCGTCCGTCCGTCCGTCCGTCCGTCCGTCCGTCCGTCCCTCCGTCCGTCCGTCCGTCCGTCCGTCCGTCCGTCCGTCCGACTGTCCGTCCGTCGGTCCGTCTGTCTGTCTGTCTGTCGGTCCGTCTGTCTGTCGGTCCGTCTGTCTGTCCGTCGGTCCGTCCGTCCGTCCGTCCGTCCGTCCGTCCGTCCGTCCGTCCGTCCGTCCGTCCGTCCGTCCGTCCGTCCGTCCGTCCGTCCGTCCGTCCGTCCGTCCGTCCGTCTGTCTGTCTGTCTGTCTGTCTGTCTGTCTGTCTGTAGTTTTGAGAATTAAATTTTGACTTAAGGGGTTAGTTTTGGGGGTGAAGTCGGAAGTGAAAAAAAAATTTTTTTACTATGTCATCGAGTGTGGTGTCAAATGAAAGCTTGTGAAAACACGAGTAAAAAATATATATATAATATTATACTTGCGCGCACTTCTCTTTGTATTATTTTTAAAAATTCGCGAAAAATCGCTGTCCCGGGCCTTATCTCGAAAAGTACCTATCAAAAAATTTCGAAAAAATTCTGGAATACTCTCCACGGAGTGTAGATTGAACGAAAATTATCACGAGTGCATTACCTTTAATAATTTATATGGTATATAAAAAAAACAAAAATTTCAAGGTCATCAGATTTCAGTAAAGATTGGAAACAAACTTTGTTGAAAACTCATTTGGGGTGTGTTTTGTGAAGTCACTGATCATTTTATACCACCGTAACATAAATTTTGACTTAAGGGGTTCGTTTTGAGGGGTGAAATCGGAAGTGAAAAAAAATTTTTTTTACTAGGTCATCGAGTGTGGTGTCAAATGAAAGCTTGTGAAAACACGAGTAAAAAATATATATGTAATGTAATACTTGCGCACACTTTTCTTCGTATTACTTTAAAAAAATCGCTGTCCCCTACCTTATCTCGAAAAGTACTGATCGAAAAATTTTGAAAAAATTCTGGAATATTCTCCACGGGGTATAGATTGAACGAAAATTATCACGAGTGCATTACCTTTAATAATTTATTTGGTATATAAAAAAAAAAAAAAAATTTCAAGGTCACCAGTTTTCAGTAAAGATTGGAAACAAACTTTGTTGAAAACTCATTTGGTGTGTGTTTTGTGAAGTCACTGATCATTTTTTTTTATACCACCCTAACAAAAATTTTTATTTTAAAAACAATCAACGTACGGAACACTAATTGTGCAAGTTCAACTTGCACTTGACCGGTTTTTTTTTTTTAATATTTATTATATTATATGAGGTCAGATTGAACCCGGGGGGGATCGCTCCTCGCTTGATCCGTCCCTGCCCGGGTGGGGGCTGATTCGGGGGCATCAACAAGCAGAGAATACCGTTTTAAAATAAATTTTTGTAACAAACGCAAACATAATTCAGTGCACCCACTAATGGAATCAAACAAACCTCATGTACTGACTCTTTGCAAAATCTAGGTCAGTTCATCGACCAGCATAGTCAACTTTCCCTATCCTGGGTACGACTTCTATTTCCAGTTTAGGCGTAACTTTGGAATCTATCTTTTTGCCAGAAGCGGTCTCTCTTGCCAAGGAAAGGATGCTCTGGAGCCGCGAAACTTTGATGTTATGTGTTAAAAATAATGACTCAACAAACCATAATGTTTATTTGCTGATTCTATAGACCATCAAGTCATATTTATATTCGCTACTCTTGCAGACACTCCCTCCTGAGCGACTTTAATGTTCACAATATCAACTGGTTTAAATATTCAAATATTGCCAACGAACAAGGTGGTGAAGCTGAATCATTCTTAGTGAGTAGTGGCTCTCCCAAGATCTCCATTTAAGTAATTTTGTTGTCCATCTACCAGTATTCGTTCTAGCCACGGTGAATGCTTGATCGTATCTGAATTTTAACTTAGATTCCTATGAATAATGGATCCATAGCCGATATTTTTTTTTCAAGTTTATTAGTGTAAGCAACTAATTGTTGATTAATTTTGTTTCTTTACAATATTGATTGATTTATTTCTGTGCGTAATTAATATTATTTATTTATAAAGACTAAACTTACCAATAAAATCAAAGTATACATCCCAGTAATACCTACGTTAGATCTACCATAGCGTGTTTCTTGTCCTAGAAATATATCATACCAAGCACATAGTAAACCAGTTGAAATTACCAGAGCCATTAGGAGAACATGTTTCCCAATTAAATCGTTTAACTTTTGCTTACATCCATATACAAATACTTTGAAAAAAGAATAATTTTGAGAATTCTTCAGACGAACAGTTGCTAGCAAGTATTTGTTTTATATCAATAATTTTATATTTAAAATACAACGCCATGGTACTTATTAAATAACTATTTAATATTGACTGATAAATAAAAATTGTGCCAGGAATATTCAAGATAAATTCGGTATAGTTAAGTATGTGAAAATTCATAGTTATATCAATAGAGTAAAGTATCAAACATGTAATGTTGATTAAAGTGAAAGCCAATTTTCTGTTAAATATAAAAAGCGTCATTCGTAGATGATATGAAATAACCAAATTCATTTTTTGCTCCAATTTTAAAACCCCATGAAAAAAATTTTCCCATGTTTCTTTTTTCAAATAAGAGTTGAGAACGTTAATCAAAAAACTTATGCAGATAAATATTAAAACAATGCAATTTAATACTTTATTAGTTAGATGATTTGCAGAAGACCAAACTGTTTTAACTAATTCTACAGTTAAAAGACAGTCCAAAGTTAACAAAAGAAAAGTTACAACAATAGAGAAATATCTACATTCAATTTTTTTGGCTTCAAAATTATAATTTGGGACAAGCCCATGAAATTTGCCATATTTGAAAACTGGAGAAAGGAACTTAATTTGATTTTCATTTGTAGGTTGAAATATTAGCTCTTTTATATTGAACAACATTTTATGAGTCAATTGCTCCTGTTACACTTAATCATAATTTTTTTAATAACTAATCTCTAATTCCTTACATAAACTTAGTGCAAGATCAAACGCTTGAACCAAACTGCCCATTGATGTCAGATTAATTTTTTAATTTTAATGAAAAAATTATGATTTATTTTTTGCTTCGATTATTTATTTACATTAAACTCGTTAACATAAACGAATTTGTTCATGTAGCAAACCAAATGAAATGAAATATGAATTTTTAATATGTTATTATAAATACGAGGGTGTTTTTTAAGTTATCTACGTCGGCATGAATAGACAAAATTGCTTAGTTGTTTAATTACGGTCGCTGATCGTGATAACCCAAGCAGCTACAGATCCGTGGGGCTTCTATACCACCAATTTAAAATGTACAACTGAACTGGTTTCCCCGCCCCGCCCAAGTACTGGAATTATTTGAGTTTATGAAGAAAAGTCTTAAAAGAAAACTAGTTGTAGGTGTGGTCTTAGTGTAGATGTTTCACTCTGTTGCTCTTAGATAAAATTACCAAAAATACAACGTCTTTGATAAAGTTCATAGAAATACCCTAAAAATATCGGCGTTTTTGTGTATGTTTCGATACCAAGCGAAGTCAGTGGAACCACCAGGAAAATAGTTGGCTCCAGGACAGTGTTTTGGCATATTGGCATAGGATCATTGTTTGCACAAATGATCAATCGGTCCTTCTACTTCAAAATATTTCCTCTCTACAGACGACCATACTATAGCTGTACTACATAATAAGTGGAAAAGAGGAGAACAACGATAGGAGGCAGCGTTATCAAGTATGTTAACGTACTGTCAGAACACCATTTTGAAAATAAATCTATCAAAACCTCAGATTTATGTTTTTCACCTATGAATCATGAAGAAAATTTAATGTTATGCGGAAAGGTCACAAACTAGAACACACTGAGAAGCCAAAATATCTTGGGGTTACTACTTACAAGTCTCTCATTTGCAGATAATATTGTAAAATCACTGCCCAAAAAGGAAGTGCCAAAAATAGCCTGTTAAAAAAGTTGTGTTGCAGTAAGTGGGGAGCGAGCCTCAAAATAGTACGAACGTTCGCTAAAGTCATGTTTCTCTAAGGTTGAATACGCGTGTCTGGTCTGGTACCAATCTGTCCAATCGAAGAGAAACGTGGCTCTTAATGGAAGCTGCCTCCTGGTAACTGAGTGTATGAAAGCTATACTTTCCTGCCAGAGCTGCAGGCTGCTCTAAACCTAAACAACGTCGATCAGTCCACGAGTACACACGGTAAACAAATCTTTGAGGTACGGAACGTGCACCCAGTATACCTCCAGGTACACTAAAATCAGGTCACAGCTTTCTGGTACTTATCAATGCAGAATCAATTGGTACCCACAGTATGAGCCCAAGCCAATAGGAGTTAACTCTGATTGATGAACGTGATTTCTATAGAATGAATGGCACTGCTAAAATTCAACAAACTAAAATGGAGACTTAAGAGAGACGACAAGTGCAAGTGTGATGAAGTTCAAGCAACAACTTTATATTTAAACATCTGCAGAAAGGTCTTAGAGGTGAAATATTTCCTTAGATAATGAGTTAAAAGCCGTTACAGCGTCGTTTTTTGAGGCGCAATAAAAATAATTGAATGTAACGAAACAGATTACGAAATGCTTTAATAAGCATTTTAATATAGACGGCAGTTATGCAGAAAATATATTATTTGAAAGCTTTCCTTCATATCTAGGAATATACCTTAACTAAACACCCTAGTAACAAGTGCTGCAGAGCATAGTTATATAGTATCGATGAGTAAAATTTATCCTTCGATTTCAAATACGAACTTGGAAGCAATATAAGCTTAATTGGATCAAAACCAACAAATTTTATTGTCAATAGAATTTATATAGTTAAGATAATGAATTTGGTAAACACTAATTTATGTTATGACGTTTCGAGTTTTTTACCCACTGTCCAAAGTAAACAGTAGCATAAAAATAATAAAGATGTTTGATTTTTGAGACTAGTGCAAAAATTCCAAAAGAAACTAGAAAGGAGAATGTCACACAACCACGCAGTTTTCAAGAATCTCTATCCTTAGATGAAAATTTGTTAAAAATTATTTAAAGAACGATACTTTCAGTGGAATAAATTATTAAAAACCTATATACAAATACATTGCTTTAGGTAAGGAAAGAAGATCTTCTTCATGGATATTGATCGCCCAGTTTCTCCTAGAGATACTGTTTCGCACCAACAGTGTAATTTATAGCTATTTGTAAAGAAATTATCCCTATTGGTGACCTCAATTTTTTAACGTAATTTGGATATTTTGTTATTAATGAGGTGTGAGTTAGCTATCTGTTGGTATGAGTTGACTTTCTGTAGACCGAATTTCCAAAGATATCGTTACTTTTTCTTTATACCACTACACCTGGAGAGATTGTATTGTTCATAGGCCAGGATTTCATCCTCGAAGGATAATCCAGTCGAAGGAAAATTCTCCAGTGTTAATGCGTCGATTAGAGAACTCCTACATAACTCAGTATGAAGCAGCCAAAGATCTGGATTTAAGAATACTGTCCTGGATAGTTTCGAGATTAATATTAATAGTAACATAATGCTGACACTGCTCCAGGGGGAAATCAAAACGTCCAATAAACTAAGTGCTTTACTCGAACTAATCCTTGTTGTCAGGGTACTAAATTTTATTAGATAAAGATTTTTTGTTCATTTTCCGTTATTTAATTTATTTTATTTATTTTCTTATTTAATTAAGGGCATATACCTAGTACTGGAGCCGTTATTTTGGGATATCTTTAGCGAAACTATTCATTATATAAATAAGGTTTTTATTTTATATAATAATACAATTTACTACAATTAGTGAAATTTTAATTTAAAAAAAAATGATAACGCTGCATGCGATTCTCTTCGACGCCTTCTTTTTAAGGATCATTGCGGTGTGCATGATTACTGAGAGCTGGATCATTTCAAATCAAAATTTCTAAAGAAATTAGTTTACTAGAGGATCAATCTTGTGTTTAAATGAAGGATTTCAAAAAAAATTCATCAAATGACATTGGTTTAAACAAAAATGACGTTACCGTGTTTTACATCTTTGCTAATTAAAAATAAAGTTCTTGATAAAATCAAAATTCCTTCATTTTAAAGACAAAAATTGAGCCTCTATAGGGTATTTGAGAATTCTCTCATTGTATATGCAAATACATGTTGAGGTGTTTGAACGTGGTGTTTTCCCTTGCAACGAAACCTTTCGTTTGTTTTCAAATTAGCTCTGTGGGATTCAATTCGCAATGATATATTCAATTCCTTTACCATCTCATCGACTGTGTTTTTTTTGAACTGTGATTTATTTTATTTCGGAATTTTGAGAAGATCCGCTATTAACATACCATCTTTATGTTAGAGATATTTGTCTCTTCTCCACTGACAAATATCCGCTACTTTCCATAAATTTGTCAGGTGTCGTTCTAATAATCGAGAATGATATGGGGCATTGTCTGTCTAATACTATAACAGATTCTGCTGGTATACATTCGATCGTTTGTTAGAAGTACTCCTCCAAAACATCGGCCGTCATCTCCTCATGGTAATTTTAAGTTGACCTTGATTCGAATTCCAAAAGCCACCGTCGGGAAATCCGTTTTCACTATCAATAAGTGCTATAACTAGCCTGGAACCTTTTCCTGAAGGGGGTTGTAATCCAGATGACCAGCCTTCCATAAAAGCTTTTTTCCCAATGAAAATTCAGGTTATGATTTCTTGCAAAACTTTATAGAGTGTAGGTATTTCTTTCTTAATAAAAAATGGTGTACTTTTCTTCTATTGCGTTTTTAAAGTCTTCATCGACCTCTACGGGCTTTCTTTGTGATTCTGAGGTTCGATGTATGGACCGCGTTTTCTTTCTTTTAGAAATCTATAAATAGTTACTGATTCAACTCTCGTCATGTTGGCACTTGGCTTGTTGGCTGTTTATGCACTAGGGTATCGTAGACCTTAAGTATCATTGTTTTTTTCTCGCAGGGAAAATGCAGATTTACAGACTTCGCCAAGTCAGACCGGGGCAAAACTGAAAGTTCAAGCCATCGCTGTTCTGATTTGGACTAAGCATATTATAGGTTTTAGCTTTATTTATGTATTTACACAAAATATTTTTATGCATACTGAGGTACTTAGGCACGTATCTACCGATAAGTACTTTGGTTAATTATATTCCAATAACTGCTAAAGTCCCAAATAATTTTATTGTACCTATTGTCATTAAGCTTTATAACACTGTAGATTACTAGTTCTTAAGAATTGTTAATTGTACTCGTTTAGGCCTTTATCATACAAATAAGATTTTTAGTTTCATAATTTACTCATTAAAATAAACTTTGAAATGCGTTGATTTATATAGCTTGTTGTCGAAGAATATTTTTAGAAAAAGGTCGAACTGTTGTATAAAGATAGAAAATAAAGGTGATTAAAACTAAAAATGCAAATAATTGGTAGAGAAATTTCGGACGCTTATGGTTTATAACATTTATGCTGTGTGCTATCATCTCCAAACAAACTTACTTTAATCAACTAATTTCCCAGGAAATTTTGATTTCAGATTATCCAGCTTCTAGCCATAGTTCATTAAACTTCGCAAATTGTATTTTAAGCTATGAATTATTGTATAAAATAAAAACTCGATTTATATAATGAATTGTTTCGCTTCAGAAGACCCCTAAAGAAACGCTTTTTTTTCTGCTCCAGACTTGGTATATGCCCATATCTGAAATTCGTAAAAATTATAAATTTTTGTAATTTTTAACTATTCAGTCGTAATTGTAAATTTCGGTTGATTCTCTAAACACTCGTTTATAGAAATTGAATACAGAAGCAAAAACTTTGGTTCCCTTATATTGATATATGATATTACTATTTGGTCTGATAGCATCGGTTTTTAAAGCAGTTAAAAAAACATTAACATGATTAGTGCAATATCAATTAGATTTTAAATCACCGGATAGTTTATCTGTTTCTGATTGAGACAGAATATTCATTAGATATTGATTAAGCTCTAAATACTCTTGAGTTTATAATACATAATTTTTAAGAAAGATGACTGTGTGAGGTAACATCCAGATTTATATAGGCATAAGCTTGCTTTCTATTAACTGAATGTTCCAAGTTACTTTTTTGTATACTACTGTATCTAGAAACGGATGGATACCTTGATATGCAGTTACCATTTAAAATTTTATATTTAAAAGGTCTTCTTAACCATATGGCCAAAGAACAAATATGTCGTCAATTTATCTGCACCACAGTTATGGTTTTAAAGAAGCTGAACTCAAATTTTGTTTGGAAAATGAAATATGTAGACGACGAATATGCTTCTGTTAATTTCACCAAAGATGAATCAATATGCTTGGTACTGTAGAAATAGAATCGTTTATTAAAACATTTAGATTTAGTGACGTGACGTAATAGAAGCACTGCAAAATTAAAAAAAACCGTAAATTTTCCTGCAAAGACCAAATAGCTAATGAACTGCTAAAGTGTGGGAGACGCTTTCTGGTTGAGCAGCTCCAGACACATATAGGGAGGATTGTAAGATTAAGTACAATCCCAGGTGAATGGAGAACAGCGACAGTTATACTAATGCACAAGGAGGAAGAAAAAAAGATCTAAATAAACTTACTTTCTACCCCCTTTTTAGGAGGGTAGAGTTGAGTTATCCTATATTTGTCTTTTCCATATTTCCTTCTATACCTTTCTATCCTATTTGCCGATTGCCTCTTTTGTTTGTTCTGTATTAGTTTCTTCTGTTTGTGTGAGTTCGGTATCTTGTTCCGGTATTATGTCTCTATGTGATTTTTGTATGCTGTCATTCCCGTCTGATAGATTTTTATAGTATTTTCCCTCCATCTTTCCATAATTTTATCTTCTTCTTTTATGACATTCCTTCTAAATTTTTTGCATCCATTTCCTTTCCTTTCTGTTTCTGTGATTCCTACATAGTACATTGGATGTTCTTCTGTCAGTTCATCCTCTTTTCCGTTTATACTCCAATTATTCCGTGTTCTCAATCTAATAACTCTATAATTATTTCCCATTTCTGTCTTCCTAGGTATTTCTTTGATTATCTTCTTATTTTTATTCCTTTCATTAGTCCTCTCTTCCGTATCCTTTATCTTTGCCAGGGTCGTCGTCAATCTACCTATCTCTCTTCTTTTTTCTCAGTTTTTTGACTTGACCGTAGTAATATTCTTTGTTTGTTCTTTCAGTTTTTCTTCCTCAATGTCCCATTTATATTCTCTTCCTTGGGTTATGATTTTTTGATATCCTGTTTTCAGACTTTTTCCACTCTTTCTCTCGTTCTCTACTATATGCTTCAATTTCTTTTGAATTTCCCGTTCATCTTTAGTTAAAACGTTGTTTATGTAAACTCTCCCTCGTAGATTTCTCAGTTTGTTTTTATTTTTCCTCACAGCTTTTACTGTGTTTCCATGTTCGTTCTTGTGTATAGTCACTCCGCTCCTATTTTTATCACATCTTTAATCTGTACTTTTGTGTCCATAGTCCTTTCCATAAAATGTTCTACACCCATTTTCAGATCTGGTTGACTATTCGTTTCAAATCTCATCCCCGATATTATAATATTATTCCTTACGTTGTCTTTTTCGAGCCTACTCATCTTCAAACCCATACTTCCCATGGTTTCTCTAATTATCTTATTTTTCTCTTTCAATACTTCATTCTTCTTTCTTAGTTCCTTCAACTTTTGTTGGTATCCCTTCTGATGTTGTTTTATTTCCTTTATATCTGACATTATCCAACAGTAGCTCATTTCTATCAAATTGTCTATCTTATCTACTCTTTCGTTTTTCTCTTTCTGTGGTGTTATCAGTTTTTTACTCTTCTTGAATAATCCCATTGGCTCTTCTTTTTCTTCGACTCTTCCTCTTTTCGAGTCTCCTGATGTATAATCATCGCTATCCATTGTTCTTTCTGTTATAAAAACTTTACGTGTGCTCCTCGTATATTCCATTTTCAAACACGGGAGAAAAAGAAAAAAGAACTATTGTTTATACTTCTTATCGCCGTTCTCCGGTGGTTCGCTCACCTTATACGCAGTAAAACGATAAAGGTCGTCGCTTATCGTTTCGTTAGCTTCATACAATTTCACAGAATTATTCTCATAAACCTCAAAATTTTTTACTTATTGTCTTAATTCTAACACCACTCTGCTTTATCTCTATTCCCTCTCGTTTGCAATCGACAAAATAATTAAATAGATCGAAATACTACCGTAAGAATGCTCGTTGAACGAGTTGACTATTGCCGGGCGTTCGATTCACATGCACACACTTCGCGATCCGAAACTCAACTCCTCTAAATAACTATACAGGCATAAATCTACTAAACTGTACACTGAAATTAACAACAAAGATTATTACAACAAAAATAAATGCGGGAATACAACTGAAAGAAGAGCAACAAGGATTCAGAGGTGAGCGCTCATGCACCGATGCCGTATTCATTGTGAGACAGGTAAAAGAGAAATCCATAGAATACAACATTCCGGCATACTTGTGCTCCATAGACTTAAAAAAAAGCTGTCGACGGTGTGCAAATAGAAGACGTTATTCATCTATTATATAACAGGAACATTCGATTAGACATAATTAAATCTATAGAGAATGTACATAAAGACAATAAAGTAGTCGTAAAATTAGCAGAAGGAATGACAGAATCAATCAACTATGAATCTGCAATCAAGCAGGAAGACTCTTTAAGTCTCTTAATATTATCATGAATGATATTATAAAAATTGTTAAAAGAAAGAAAGAATATAGAATGTGTAACAGAGAACTTAAAATTATATGTTATGCAAATGCGCGATAATAATGCTGAGATCGCGAACGATCTGCAAAGGCTACTTATAACGAATTCCACATAGCAGCAAAACAATATAATATGTCAATCTCAACTGAAAAACCAAGACCATAGTAACAGCAAAAGAGCCAATTAGGTGCAAGCTGGTGGTGGAAGATAAACCAATAGAGCAGGTGATGCAGGTTGATTACCAGGGCATCAAAATATTTAGTGTCGGAAAAAAAAAAAAACGAGGAAGAAGTAAAACATCAAGTCAATAAGGCTAATAAGATAGTGAATTGCCTCAATGATACCATATTTAGAAATAAATTCCTCAACGTTTAGGCCAACACAAGAATATACAAGAGCGTAATACGATCAATAATGATTTACACATCTGAAACAAGTATAACACAGAGGATGCGAGAATCAACTGAAATGAGAATATTTAGGAGATGTACAAACAAGACACTGAGGGATAGAGAATGGGGTGAAGATATAAGACGCACATGTAATATAGAAAATATCAACCAGCGGATAAGAGGAAGAAAAGTGGAATGGGATCAACACATAGGAAGAATGGCAAACAACAGAATAGTACGGATAGCAAGAGATAAGTCACCGAATGGGACGTCCAAGAAAGAAATGGAGCGACGATCTCTAGAGTAGGGAACAAAGAAAATGGGCAATAGTGTCTAGCTATAAGTCGTTAGAAGAAGAAGATATAGTGATTCAACGTCAAAACTGACCAGAATATCTCTAGTATTTAACTTTTTAGATTCCATCTTACCAACAAAATGTGTGAATTTTAATTAACTGAACTGGTTTTGCTTTGAAGGAATTTAGAAGGGGTGCAAGATAGTTTCCTATTTTATATGTTTGAGAATCGATAACATTGCCAATGACATAGAGTAGTATACTGAATTTGGATTTTTGGGAGCCCATGAATTCAAAGGATCTCTCACAGTTTGGGAGATTTATTTTTACAAGAGCAAGTTAAACTAAAAGCAGTAATGTGGGTGGTAATTTGTATAACAATTTTACCAGTGGCGTCTTTTATATCATCCTGTAATCGTAATTTTCTTTTCATGTATATATGTATATATATATATATATATATATATATATATATATATATATATATATATATATATATATATACGAAGCTGGTTTGAAAAATCCGTGCAAAAATAAAAACTACTTATGTGTTTGGGGTAAACCTTTTTTATTTTTCGACATAGTCACCTTTTAGGCTTATACACTTCGTCCAACGATGTTCTAGTTTGTTGATCCCTTCCGAATAATAGGATTTGTCCAAGTCTGCAAAATATCCATTAGTGTCTGCAATCACCTCCTCGTTTGAATAAAATTTTTGTCCCGCCAGCCATTTCTTCAAATTGGGGAACAAATAGTAGTCCGAGGGAGCCAAGTCTGGAGAATAGGGGGGGATGTGAAACGAGTTGGAATCCTATTTCCATTAATTTTGCGACCACAACTGCTGAGGTGTGTGCTGGTGCGTTGTCGTGATGGAAAAGGACTTTCTTGTGGGCCAATCGCGGGCGTTTTTCTTGCAGCTCGGTTTTCAAACGGTCCAATAACGATGAATAATATTCACCTGTAATAGTTTTACCCTTTTCCAGATAGTCGATGAGGATTATCCCTCGCGAATCCCAAAAGTCAGTCGCCATAACCTTTCCGGCCGAAGGAACGGTCTTCGCCTTTTTGGTGCAGATTCCCCCTTGGTAACCCATTGTTTAGATTGTTGTTTGGTCTCAGGAATATAGTAATGTATCCATGTTTCATCCACAGTGACGAAACGACGCTTAAAGTCCTCCGGATTCTTCTGGAACAGCTGCAAACCATCCTTGCAACACTTCACACGATTCCGTTTTTGGTCAAGCGTGAGCAATCGCGGCACCCATCTTGCGGATAGCTTTCTCATGTCCAAATGTTTATGCAAAATATTATGTACCCGTTCAGTCGAGATGCCCACAGCACTAGCAATCTCACGCACCTTAACTCTTCTGTCATCCATCACCATATCATGGATTTGATCAATGATTTCTGGAGTCGTAACCGTAGTCTCCTGAGGCGTTTTGCCTTTCATAAAGTAATGTCTAATCACCACACGAAATTCTTTTTCGTCCATTTCTTGAAAATCACTCGACTTCCTTGATTCACATGAATGCCAACCACAAAGAAATAGACCAATATGGCTGAAACTTGGTGTGCGTTCATTCAAGAGATGCTACTAACTAAACATGACCTCGATACGCGCCGGTGGTGCCATCTCTCGAACTTTGCACGGACTTTTCAAACCATATATATATATATATATATATATATATATATATATATATATATATATATATATATATATATATATATATATATATATATATATATATATATATAATATTCTTGTCCATTAATCCACCTAAGTTTCCTTTGTTAGCTGAAATAAGAAGAATTGATACGTTGCTGTTAAGTTATTTTAAAAGACTATTGTTCTTTGCATATTTCATAATTTTGGCTCCTTCAATCCGAATCGTATCCTCCTGGTCGGGTGATAGTTTCCTAATTAACGCTTTAACATTGGAGAAGAATTTTTGGCTGGAATACTCTTAAACGATATAGCGAGGTTTCCACTTTTGGACTAAACGAATTTTTAGCTTCAACTACAAGAAAGCTAACTGAAGCCCAAAAATAATTCTTTTCATAGAGATATATAGGGGGCAACGTTGATGACGACTGAATTCAGACTGATAATTCAGAAGAAACAAAGATACAAAATAATAATGTATGGTGACAGATTATGTTATTTAGACAGTCAGTCCAAAAATGTTTCCATACACCACCTGCTTTCTATACTATTTTTCTGTTATGTTTAACTATGTAACTAACTATGAGAAAACATGTTTAAATTAATATTTGGAACTTAACCAACGGGATTAGTATTAAAAACAACTACGGAACATTTTATTTAGAAGTTACATCATTGTTATGAAAATGTAAACAAAATTAATGTCAAAAAAGTCTCATACACTCAAGAACTGCACTGACAAAAATACGTTATAATCAGTCACATTTTATCAAGCTATCTATTACTCATTAAATTGGAAACAAATGAATAATTTTTGGCCATACTTCGTAACCTCTCACTTGTTGCTAGTAATTTTGCAGTCGGTTTTGAAAGTAGTATTAAAATTGAGCGAGAGAAATTGTGAAATTCCATTTCAAGTTCGAAAGATCATAAATTATTTGTGGAAAGATGGAAAATAGTACAGAAATATAGGAAAAATTGTTAAAAAGTCGCATGCTAATTTACAGTACATTGTAAACGAGTATAAATCAACGAGTTCCTATAAAATTCGACCACGCTCCGGTCGTCACAAGAAACTCACTCCATGTGAAGAGGCCAGTATTGTTAGACAAATAATTATAGATCTCAAGAAAAGTGCATCAAAATTAAAAGAAGGGAACGGGAACTATTTTCGAAAAATGTTTGTTCACAAACAGTAAGAAATTGTTTACACAGAGCAGGCTATAAGGGGTGTGCAGCCAGAAAGAAGCCGTTAATTTCGGAAGCTAATCGCAAAAAGCAGTTAGCTTTTGCTAAGGAATACGTTATTAAACTCCTGAATTTTGAGAATCCGTAATCTTCAGTGATGCTACTAAAATTAACCTTTTTCGGTCTAATGGCAGAACTAAAGTTTGGAGAATAATACTCCATTCGATATTAAAAACATTAGTTCCAGGGTGAGAGACAAGGGGGTGGCAGTGTTCTGCTTTTGGAGGGGGGATGCATGTCCGCTGAAGGGGTTGGAAATTTACATTTTATTAATTATACCATAGATCAGCATGTTTATCTGAACATTTTGTGAGACAATTAAAGAGAAAGTGTCCGAAAATTAGCACTCGAAAAAAGATACATTTTCCAACCGGACAATGATCCGAAACATACAGTAAACCTGGTGCGAGAATGGATGGTTCATAATGTGCGACAGCTTCATACACCTCCGCAATCACCCGAAATTAACCCCATTGAGGATTTATGGGAGGAGCTTAAACGGCGCGTTCGCAAACATAATGTTTAAATAGAGAAGAATTGAAAATCACGATATTGAACGAATGGGAGAAGTTACTAGAAAGCTGGTTGCAAGCATGACAAAAAGGTTACAGGAGGTTATCAAGGCCAACAGCGGCCCGCTAAATATTAGTTTAAACGAAGTTGTTATTTTCCTAATTGTATGGAGACTTTTTTAACATTAATTTTGTTTACATTTTTATAACAATGATGTGACTTCTAAATAACATATTCCGTAGTTGTTTTTAATACTAGTCCTCGTTGGTTAAGTTTCAAATACTAATTTAAACATAGTTCATTCTCATAGTTGCAATTAGTTAATTGAACATAACAGAAAAATAGTATAGGAAGCAGGTGGTGTATGGAGACTTTTTGGACTGACTGTATATTTCTTCATTCCAAAAATATATCTTTAATTTTCACTTTTGTCTTTTTTTGTCGACTAAATAATCCTTATCCAAGAACAACAAATAAAAGATTCGCGACATTCGTTGATATTAACAATTTCCCAATAATCTTTACCTTCTCCAAAAAAAATACAATGAAACAAGTTGTTGACACAGTTCGACTTTCCACTAATACAGAATTTTTTATTTTTTACGAAAACCCTTTAATAATAATAATATGTGTAACAATACAGTAATATTGACATCATATTTGGTAAGGCCTGTTTCTAAAAATATAATATACCAAGCACACTGTATCTGAGTTCAAATTAGGGAAACTATAGGAAGAATATGCATTCCAAGTAACTGATCTAAGTATTTGCGTATGTCCATATAGAAGCATCATCATACATTAATAATTTTATATTCAAAATACAATATTTCATTACTTTTTCAAAAACTGTTTAACATGTTTAATAAATAAAAACTGTTTGGAATACTCAAAATAATTCCAGTATAGTCAATTCTATGAAATCTACAGTTATATCTACAGCGTAAAGTATCAAAAACAAAATATTAATTTAATGAAACGCAAATTTTCTCATAAATACAAAAAGCGACATTTACGGACGATATGGGCGACCCAGAAACCTCTTAAATATTTTTTCTGCATTTTTTTTTCAAATATGAGACGAGAATATCAATTAAAAAACTTAAAACGGTGTAAATAATAATAAATGAGTTACAAGTCAACAGATTTGTATATGGCTGACAAGCTTTAACTGGTCAAAAACAGTCCAAAGTTAACAAAGTTAGACTTAACATAAGGAAGAAATATATTTTCAACTAGTTTGTTTTAAATTCTCATTAGGGACAGGCTCTAGAAAACTTAGATATTTTAAAACTGAACTTAACCTGAACTTAATTTTGTTTCTGTTTGTTAGGTAAAATATTATATCTCCTTAACTAAACCACCCGATATTTGTCTATATTGTGTAAATTACATGCTTCATTTTACACTTCATCATCATAAAAATTCAGGGTCTTTCAAAATATTAATAAAGAATAGACGCAAAACAAAACTGAAAACATTAAATAAAACAACACAAGCTCAAGTACTTTAAGTAAACTGTCCGTTAACGACTATTATTAATTATCGATTTTTGATGAACATTTTTAGACCGTCATTTATTTTAATTTAATTAAAGCATTAAACTTATAGTAGTGAGTACAATAATTCTTTTGCAATGCATAAAATATGAATCGAAATGTGAAATTTTAATATATTTTTACAATGGAAGGAAGTTATGCAGAAACAGTAATTAATTGAAAGGTACAAATTAATGCCATGCATCCTGTCCCATTCTGCGAGGCAACATAGCAACATATCCTTTTGCTATGTTACTTCGCTTGATTTTTGACATCGACATATACATTACAAAAGTAGCGCATATCAAAATGTTGCTTTATCTCAATAATTTGGAACCTGTAATCTATATAACATATTGGATTTTATTATTTAATGAATTACTTAGAAAACTAATTTTTTATTTTTTTCTCTTTTCTTTCCTAGTTTTGTGAGAAAATTGAAGATATTAAAAAATAATATAAGTGTTGGATTCTTCGACAGCAAGGGCCCTGAAATGGACTTACATTACGATATATGCGCAACTATCCTTATAAATCCTTCCTCCATTTCTTTAACACCATATAATTTTTACTTTAAATAAATTTTCCAATTGTGTCCAATACGTCAACCGAAAACCAGACATGTTTGACATAATACTATACAATATTTAACAATCTATATCCCTTCACACCTCCCCCCATTAAATAATATTTTTTTCAAATTTATTGACTCTATGAACCTTGAAAAAGATATTATCACATATAGTAGTGTTTACTGTTACGTTGAAAATTGCAATTATTTACGCTGTAAAGAATTATTTTTTATTTAACTTTTTGTCTACCACAGATCGTAATAATTGTAGCCCCAAAATATAGCAAATATTAATCTGAACTAATCACCGATTAGCTTTCCCTATAGCACAGAATTTTTATTTTCAAATCAAACTCTTTTAATAATAGTTGTTAATATTCATTTAAGAAAAGTATACAGATGAAACTTACCAGTAAAATAAAAGTTTGTATCCAAGTACTACTTATTTCATATTGGACAAAATATTCTGGTCTTAAAAACATATCATACCAAAGACACAGTACAGTAGTTGAAATTATGAAAATCATAAAGAAAAAACGTATTCCTAGTAAATTATTTAGCTGATCTAAGCATTTGCCTATATCCATATAAAAATGTTTTTGAAGTAAGTATAAGTTTTGCGAATTCGGTTGAATAAGACTTTGTAACGAGTATTTGTTTTATATCATTTATTTTGTATTTAAAATACAATAGTGTTGCACTTATCCAAAAACTATTTAGGATCCATTGATAGAAAACTATTAAGCCGAACATATATATGCTGAATTCAGTATAATTATGGCTACCAAATATATTATTATATTTCCAGAATAAAATAAGAAATACAAAATGTTAATTAATTATATAAAAGCAAATTTTCTATTAAATATAAAAAGCGAGTTCTGCGGACAATATGGGAAAATCAAATTTATTTTTTGCTCTAATTCCGACACCTCTTGAAAAAATGTTTCCCACGTTTCTTTTTTCAGGTATAATTCGATGGCATTAACGGAGAAACTTAAGAAAGAAAAGATAGTAACTGTGCCAACTAAAAAGTTATAAATCATCTGATCGGTATAATTCCACCATATTTCAAACCATTTGGTAATTAAAAAACAGTTCAGAGATAGTAAAAGTAAGTTTAAAACAAGAAATAAGTATATGTTTTCAACTCGTTTGGTTTTAAAATTATAATTGAGGAAAAAACCCTAGAAAACTGAGATATTTAAAAATTGGAGAAAGAAAGCTAATATTGTCTCCATAAGTCTATTGAAATATTTTATTTTTTAAATTAAATAACATGATATTTGTCTCTGATTATGTTAATTAGATGTTTTTGTTTTACACTGGGTTTTAAACACTTGTCACAAAGGATACTTGCAAAGAGAACTAGAAGCGTTAAATAAATGACAGAGACGAGACGTTCAAATGCTTGCATTAAACTATTTGTCGATAACAACTCTTAAAAATGTATTTTTAATAGTAACTTTAGTTCAATTTTTATTCCAATTTATTTAATGCAAATAACTAGTCTAGAATACTGATAGCCTTGTTGACATGTAAAATAAATAATTTGAATAATTTTATATATTGAGTCGAATTTTTATGCTGAAAATAATTAATTTGATTTATACCAAGTGATGTCATGACAAGTGAAGTGTGCTTGCCTTATTCTTTGAGGTAGCATAGCAAAAATTTCAAAAAATAGTGGAGACAAAAATTTTACATAACCTTGTAATTGTCGAAAATTTTTATTGTATTAAATTAAAATTTAGGAGCATATTTTAAAAAGATGAAATGTTGTCGAAATTCATAATTTAAAGAATTCACTACTTGTAATTATCAGTTTTTGTGAAATATCACAAAAACAAAGTAATGAACAAAAAAAGAAAACAAGTAGATTTTGAAAAAAATTTACAGATTTGGATTAATGTGTAATTAATTTAACACGAGCACACAGCTCTATAATTTTTTTATGAGCAGAACAAATGTGCCACAGGAAAAACTCTATAACGCTATAGGTGCAACGAGCTTGCGGAAAAAGCGATGGTGGGTGGGAAACACAGCCTTAGGGAACTTATTCCAAAGAATTGAAGTTCTCCATACAAAAGATTGCTTGAAAAGGTCCGTACGAGGAATGACAAGCTGAACCTTATACGGGTGTGAAGTATTAGCGCAGTGCGGTACATACTAGAAATACAGGCCATTCCTAATATGCACTGCACTGTGAGGAAGTAAGCTGGATACCTCCGTCGAACACGTTCTATGAAAATACTTGTAGAATAGGTTCAAGTTGCCAACCGTTCTTCGATGTTTCGAGGAATCAAGGTTGCTGGTGAGTTCTCGGTCTGCAAACAGCTCTCTTGTAAATAAAAACTAACAAATGCAGTTTATTTTTGGGAACGGAGCCCCAAACATGGCAGCAGTAATCCACCGTTAGTTGAATTTAAGCTTTAAACGGAACTAATAGTTATTGTGGAATGTAAAGCTTTCTAGTTCAGCTTTTCAGAAGTTCTCTTTGCTCTGCTTGCACCATGTTCATGCAAGACATATTTGCTCGTAAATTAATACCCAGCAGCAAATCGAGTGACAATGCTGACACGATGGAGTGATCCGACATAATTATATCTGGTTCCGCAACGTTAACTTTTTTAGAAATAACTGCCGCCTGAATTTTGTAGTATTAAATTCTACTTAGTCACTATCACCTCAAGATAGAATTTCTTCCTGGTCTTTATTAAGTTGAAAGATATCCTGTCATCTGGCCATATTTGCAGAAATAAACATACTGCCATCTAAAAAGCAATAGATAGAATTCCTGGTTCTTTTCAGCAAATCGTTAATGTAAATGAGAAAGATGGTAGGAGACAGTATGGAACCTTGTGGCACACAGACCTTGATAATGAAGGTATTAGAAAGAAATAGATACAGAGCGCTCTTAGAAAGAACATGAGAGCCATAAACAAAATTTTTTTAAACATACTGTAAGAACGTAGCTTAGCCAACAGTCCGTCACGCTAAACACGGTCGAATGCTTTGGATATATTAAGTATAACCAATCGAGATTTTCCAGAGAGTTGGACTGCGTTGTTCTAAACATTTGTTATATAATTTAGGAAATCTCCTTTTTATTTTTGCTTACGAAATTCATATTGATTGTCACTAAAAATATTGAATCTTATGGATATTTTAGGAAATGCATAACTTTCGAGATTGCGTATGAGCAGTGTGAGTAGTCGGTAGTTGTTTGGGAAGGTCTTCTTATTGCTTCTGGGTATCGGCTGAACTGTAGCGCATTTTCAGCGCTCTGTATTATAGAAACTCTCTTTTTCTTCGGCATTTAAATTCATATAAAAAGCAGTCACATTAAAAAAACGATCGGTAATACATTTCAAAAGACACATTTCGAGATCAGATGTTAAACTTGAAACTGCCCCATTGTGAAAGAGGAACCCGTCGACATACGCGCCGCACAGTGGGACGAAGCCACACTGTGCCAGTCAAATTACCCTACAGGTCTTAATTTTTTTAATTATTCGTTTTTTTCATGATCAATCGATCTGTCGAGATAGATTACAGGTTTTTTTCCACAATTTTCCGGAATTTTCAGAAGAAGTATTTTTATGAAAAAGCGGCGTTATTTGCTGAAAAATTACTCTGCAGATTTTCACCTAATCAAAACATTTTTTTTGGTTGGATTTTTGATTTTTCTCCCGTGTTTTTCAAAAATTTGAGAAAAAAATTTGTGTGTCCATCGAAGTACGGTTTTTCCGCAAGTAGGTAACCATAGATTGTTTTCCTTCCATATTCAGAACAGATTTTTCTCAAAAATCAATTCTTTTGGTGGACAACCAATCCACCGACCTCGGATTATCATTTTTACCCCAGGTTTTTTAAAAAATTGGAGACATTTATGCGTTACCCAGGATACCACATGGACGTAGTGTCTGCTGGTATCCCTCTTTGTATGTGTGTGTGTGCGTCTGTCTGTGTGTACCTACTGGGTGTATGTGCTGTATGTATGTGTGTGCGTGTGTCGACAATTTTTGAAAAATGGAAGGAAAATCATCTATGATTAGCTGTTTGCGGAAAAAAAACCGTACTTCCATGGAAATACAAATTTTTGAAAAACACGTGGAAAAATCAAAAAAACCAGCCTGACCTACCGATTGGAAATAAAAAAGTGCACATCCAAAAAAAAAAATGTGTAATGATTATACGATCTATAGAGTGAGTTTCCCGTGAAAAACGCCGTTAATACTTCTTCTGAATATTCCAAAAAATTGTGAAAAAAAAAACCTTAAATCTATCTCGATATATCCTTTGGTCATGAAAAAATGTATAATTAAAAAAAAATCTTTCCGATTACTTCCAAATTAAGAGCTGTAGGGTAATTTGAGTGGCACAGTGTGGCTTCATCCCACTGTGCGCCATCAAAATCTCATCACCAGCTTGGTGCTCACTTTCGCTACTGTAATGGATTTACTGTGGTCATGTTTTGTTTTTTAGATATGAGTCAGAAACACTAAAAAATAAATAGGGAAAAATATAAACCGTGCACTTTAATAATCTATGTGCCGGCCGATGTGTATGCGATCAACCTATTTCAACTGCTTTGACAGTTAAAAAATAGACCAAAATTAACATACATAAGTATACTTAAAATAACAAAAAAATATTTGTTTTCAACTCTTTTGGTTTCGAAAATATAGTTCGGGCCAAGACTTAGAATTTTCAGATTTTTGAAACATGGAGAGAGGAACTAAATTTTGTTTCCATGTATAGGTTGAAACTTTACATATTTGAAATTAAACAACATAATATACCTATGTTGAGTTAATGGCTTCTGTTATACTAAATTATAAACTTTTAGGTTTAATAACTAATCTTTAAAAATTGTTATAGACAAAAATCATAAGATGAAATTAACGAAATACTTGAATCCAACTACCCTCTGATGTTATATTAATATTATTTTTTGAGAAAACAAATGCATTTAATTGTTCTGCTCCATTAGTTTGTTACTATTTATTAAACTCGGTCGTAAACACAATTTTATTGATATCGCAAACCAAATGAATTGAAATATAAATTTTTAATTTATTGATATAAATAATGAAGAGGATAAAATATTTAGAAAAACTGACGCAATAACGTTAGTGGATAAAAATAATAAACTGTAATGTGGGCAGAATTTGTGTACAGAAGATAATTAATTGAGTAAATACAAATGGATGCCGAGACATATTTTGTGTTTCCGGTAACCGTCTCACAATGGGGACAATACGTAATTTTTTACCCAAATGCATTTTCTGGTTACCGTTTTCAAGGAATCTCACTATATTTTTTTTTAAACTTTATTCTTGATTTCTTTATCGATCTGTCTAAGCGAGTTTTAATATTTAACATTACTTTTACTAATTTGTTAGTATATATTGTTTTTTTTTTTTTCAAAAAAAACACCTTTTTAGGCAAAAAAATGAGTTTGCTTTTGTTGTTTATATCGGTTAACGTCCATGCGTCAACCCCATACAACAACACCGGGTAAACGTAGCAATTCACTATTTTGATCTTCATGTCCAGAGAGAAGTCCTGACAGCACAAAAGGTTGCTCATTTTGGCGAACATTGACCTGGCTTTCCCAATACGGGACCTTATCTCAGTGTCGTGATCCCATCGTTCATTCAAGATACTCCCCAGGTACGTGACCCTCTCAACTCGTTCGATCTCCTCCAAGTCTGACATTAGCCTTCCTTGCGTGGGTGATCTGCTGATGGCGAGATATTTGGTTTTGTTTATGTTGAGGTCCAATCCATACTCTATACTTTGGGCCCTGACTCTGGTCAGTTCCATACAGAACACTAAAAACACTAAATTATTTTAGGGCATGGTTATGCTGCTCTCCTGATAAAAAAAACAGAAATATTGATTTGTTAAATATTTTTGGCTTTTGTTTTACGAGCATTAACATATAAAAATGTCTATGCTTTTTTGGTACCTTCAATTTGGGCTTGCACCACCCTGGCATTATGTTCCAAATATCCTATACTTTCGAAAAAATACTGCTAAATTAGTGTGCATGTGCAAGAAATTTTTTTTCGGTTTCTGACTACTCTACATATTTTTTTTTTTCGGATTTACTCTTATAACCCGAGTTATCTACATTTTAAGCTGAAAAAAAACGCGTTTTTTTTTTTATAAACAAAAGAGCACAAGTTTTTCGAGGTCCTAAATTCAGAGCAATACTCCTGGTGATACCCCAGAGAGGATAAAATCATAATATTGCCTAACCTAAACTATGCTATCTCATCATTATTTTGACCTTTTTTTTCTGCACTATTATTTTTACCTAAAAAATTACAGATAATTATTGCATTGTACGATAGTTCGTTATCGTGATGCAAAATGCATAAAATGATCTATTATAACTCAATCTTTTTTTACAAATTGATTCAACTAAATGATGTGTAACGCTTAAGTAATATTTTCTATTAACTGTATGGTCTGTTGGAAGGAATCCTTTGTGCACAACACCTCACCAAATTGAAGAAAACCATTAACGTGACCTTGATTTTTGATGGACTTTTACGTGTTTTTTTTTTTCTGTTTAAATTCACCTTTCGCATCATATTCACTTGATTGTTGCGCCTTTTCTAGGCTATATGATTGTATCCACGTTTTATCACCATTAATTGTGTATCTCCACATCATCCAAAGAAAAAATCTCTTAAGTTACCTTGCCACTATGATGTTTTTTCAAAAAAATTCAGTTGCTTTGGAAAAACACCGGATAATACACGAGAGAAACTAAAAATTGTTCGACTGCATCGACCCGACTAATAGTTCAGTAACAACTGCCAAACCTCTAATATTTAAATGGCGATAACTGAGTATAAAATTGTTGATTTTATTGAAATTTTTCTTCACTGGATGGTCTTTTAGAATGCGATTTATCTTCAAATGCAACAAGCTTTTGATCTTGCTAAACATTCAAGACAAATTAATTATTTTTTCAATAAATTTTTTCAAATAGAAAAAAAAAATTAACAGATAATAAACATGTTTTTCTTTCTAAAGAGCCTTTTACACGATCATATCAGTTCTCGTTTCAGTTTCAGTCGAACTGTCCGTTTTTCCTATGTGTAAAAAGGAAAAACTGCAAGCAGAACTGAAACGGAGACTGACACCTGACGGGATGGGGTAGACCTATCTGGGTCATTTCAGTTCTCAGAATTCCTATGTGTAAACAAACTCGTCATGTTTCGGTCCGTTCACTCATGTCAGTTCTTAAGAAACTCTGGCTCAGTGTATGTATGAATTGCAATTGTCGCTATGTTCAAAAAAGGACACGAGTTTGTTGTAGAATTCATCAAAATTTATAAAAAATATCTCCGGGCTTGTGACACAAACCGGACCCAAACTATCACAGTGTAAACGCTAGGGCAACAAAGGCGATGGTAAAATCCAAAATTAATAGCCTACGCTCAACTTATAACAAAGAACTTAGAAAAGTTAAATATAGTGAAAGATGTGGAATAGGAAATTGAGAAGTATACAAACCATCACTGTGGTATTATGACCTCCTTTCGTTGCGTTCGTCAGCGACCAACAGCCGATTCTAAGAAGTGTTAATACTATGGGGAGTAATAGGCTCCCTCATGTTGGTATTCTACTTTTGTATAATAGGTATCACAAGGCGTAATAGCATAAGATACACATCCTCATTCATCCGTAAATAGTGTAGTCAATCATATGGTTCTAAGTGAAGTTCTTTCTTTACATGCGACAATGAATTCCAGGGTACCAAGCTTTACTCCATCGGCTTCTTTTCTTCCATCGTTTCTTCAACGCCACAGCTAAGCCTACTGCAGTGAGACAGTCGTCATACATGATACATACATTTTACACATGTACACTTTGGGACAATATGACAAGTGTTTGAACGCGAAACACACGTAACACTTTGAAAGTGTAACTCGGACTGAGAACTGAACGGACGACGGTGTAAAAACAAACCTCCTTCCGAACTGAAATGAAATGAAAACTGAAATTGAGACGGAACTGAGAACTGATATTACTGTGTAAAAGGGCCATAATTTAATAAACTAAACATCGAAAATTTTTTGTAAGATATTAATAACGGTGTAGGCTTCTTTTTTTTGGTACGAGGTGGCTCGTGATCTACCCGGACTCCGGGCTTTCACGGATTTTTGAAGAGTGAACCAGGGCGCCACTGAAATTTGAGAATTCGTTGCTCTTTAGGAATAGCGAATTAGAACCCAATAAGTTATTAATTTTTTTATGGTTTAAGTGTTGTCTGATAGAAATAAAAAATTGAATTTTTTCAAGGAAATGATTTCATTCTCCCCTCGTGTAAGATTATTTATAATTCCGTTCATCAAATTACATAAATATATGTAGGTATATACACATAGACCCTCGTTGGAAATACATATATAATACTATTCTCATAACTAGTTCTTTTTAAGGGCATAGTACACGTGCTCCAGGAAAATCCCTAAAGAGCTACAGGAATGATACGTGTGAGGAAAAAGCTATTCACGTTAGTATTGAATCTCTGTGCATTATACTCGTTGGGCAACACTGTTATGTGCAAATCATTCTACACGAATGAGCTTTTCCATACACGATTTTTAGATCAGTAAAATTCTAAGTTCACCTTTAGCTTGTAGTTATACTATTGTATTTAGATTTGCAAGTTAGGCTGTTATCAGAAGATAATACAGCGTACGGAACTAGGTGTTCAACAGCTTACTCGACAGCCATATTTTAGAATTTTTCACTTTCAGGTTAACCAAAATCATCGTAATTGTAACTAATTAGAAGAATGATTTTATTTATGTACTATTCTTTTCAATCTGAAAAGGAAATGGTTTTTATGCTCACACTTAGTTTTAAATTAATACTATTAAAATTCCTAAGATGAACAAATGCCACTGTCAATTTGCGTCATTGCCAAACGTAAATAACCAGCTTCGAAAAAGTTAGGAAACATTTTTTCTTCCTTATTCCATTTATTGAGCACAGAGTCGGAGGATTCTATATTTTATTTATTTTTTCTATATTTAATATTTTTTACTAATGTACATCTTACGTTAGTTCTATTATTGTCTATTTTATATTAAATTTTGAATGGCACCTAAACTTGTCTGGCCGTGTGCCTTCATCCTATCTTCAATCAAACCAGCTGACAGGGTTTTTTTTCGTATAATTTTCTTTTCTGAGACAATAGTTTAAGCAAATTGCATGATCTCCATAGATTCGGGGGAAATCCTTTTTGTTTGGCCATTTTTTGAATAGCCGGTGGTGCCTACTGATAATTTTTTGTAAGTTTGGACCTACCCAACGCTGAAGTGAATATTTGGACATATTCCAGTCTTTGTGAATCATTATTACAGAGAGAGATTTTAAGAGTATGTAATGCACTCATATGTTGACGTTGGGTAAAAACTTGGCTGGATTCAAACGTTTCAGCCTACATAGTACGAGCTGTGGAGTAGTGGGATGTATCACAAATTAGAAAGAGGAAAAATAAGTACACAGACTTTGTTGTTTCTGGTTTATTTTTCAAAAAAAATAGAGGTGAAAATATCAGAAATACGAGAGCTACCTTTTAGGTTTTTACAAAACAAGAAAATAATTTTTTGTTACAACTCGTTTTACTGTTTCTCAAAATATTTAAGATTTATACACGCTTGCATGCGTACGAAACCAATTCTCAAAACATTTTTTCCACTCAGAAGTTAGTACCTTAAACATGGTTTTGAAAGGATTCAACAGCTTTTTGAGGTGATGAAAATCGCTGTCCACACATTTTTTTTTTTTTTGAGATTCGGGAATAAAAAGAAGTCGTTAGACACTACTCAGTATATATCACAACTGAACCAAATATTTTATTTTTGCACTCGACGCGTTTTTTGCTAGCCATGTTAGCTTCATCAGGAGGTATCATTGAGTCAGTCATCAAGTGTTTGATGTAGTGGTGATATGTACTGAGTAGTGTCATTATGCCAAAGATTCCACATTCCCGACAAAATCGTTATTTAATAAGTCAGATGAATAAGGGCAATGAGACATTAGTTCGATAATTTTCTCCGTCAAATAATCAATTTTTTGATGTGCTGTATGAGAGCTGGCATTGCCATGATGAAGAATGACGCGATATTTTCGTTTGTTTTTCGTAATTTCATCGATGATTCCTGCAAATAAACTGTTGTGCACCATTCAGCATTAATTGTTCTTTCTATCCTCGAAAGCAGTCGTTGCAATATGTCCATTATAACCAAAGAAACAAGCGATTATTTTCTTGTCAGTGCTTCGCCCACGAACCATTTTTGTTGGATTCGGTTCATCTTGAAACACCCGAACCGTTGATTGTTGCTTAGTTTCCAGCTCGTACGAATATATCCAAGTTTCACCTCCTGTTACGGTGTTGTATACGGATTTTGCATGTTCTAGGTCGAAGTTTTTGAGCATGTCCTTGCCCCAATTGACACGAGCTTGCTTTTGGGTTTCGGTCAAATTATGCGGAATCCATCGGAAACAGATCTTTTCACAGCTAAATGCTCGTGAAGATCGAATGTACTGCAGTTTTCGATATGCCTAAATAGGTCTCTAACTCAGGGCAAGTCACATGCCCATCCTCTTCAATCATGTTGGGCACCGCATCGATGTTTTTTTTGGGGAAAACAACTGATTTTGATCGATCTTCACGAAATTCATCACTGACGGAAGCACGACCATGACGAAATTTTGTAAAACAATTGGAAACAATCTTTTCTGATGGTGATTCATTACCAAAAGTTGAACGAAGCGATTCGAGGTATTATTGTTGAGTTAGGCCTTTAGTAAAATCGTAAAAAATCATCCAATGAAAACCTTCACGTGAAATTTCCATTTGTTCACAAAATTGTTGTTTTAAACGCTCACTGTAAACAAACTACTCGGCTAATTCCTGAGCTGTCACTGTTTTAACAATAGCAAATGTCAAATTTTGTAACATTGGTAATGTCTTATCTCAATAGCGCCATCTAGCGGTCGTTTGTAAAATCTTAAAAGGCGGCCCTCGTATTACAAATGCAATAAAAGCGTAACACTATTACATGACTAAGAAAAAGTGGTATACGATATATACATATACATATATATATATATATATATATATATATATATATATATATATATATATATATATATATATATATACACATTATTTTTTATTAAAAAAGTATCCAAATTTCTGTTTCGGGTAATCAGTTCTGCATGTTCGAAAACCACGTGACAGTTGGTATAGCGGGAAGTTTGAATAAATTGATATGGAATCATAAGTGGGTTAATTGACAGAATATCGAAAAAACTCAAAGAACAAAAAATATTTAAAATTGGATTTAAACTCTATTTGCAATGTTTTGCGAATCAACATTTGTTGATCTAGCTACAAATTTTATCATAATTAGAAACAATTTTTTGTTTTTTTTTTTGAGAAACTGGCAGAAAGGATTCAAAAAATGTATCAGTTTTCTGATCCTTATATGTGTTACTTAAGTTTAAAACATAAATTTTGCAACTGATAGATACTAAAGCAAAACTCACCTATTTTTACAAATATGTTCAACTCTATCCTCTCAAAAGGTACGTAAGTATAAAACAATTTTGTTAATATTAATAATGAAAACACTGGAAAAGTAACTAAATACATATAATTGCAACAACTGGCGTTCAAGCGTAAACTCATTTTTTAAATTATTTCTTCCAGTTGTCAAAAAAACAAAAGAATATTTATTATTATGGTCAAAGCAAGAAAATTTACCTTAACTTAATTAGTTAGACAACAAGGATCGAAAATTTAGTTTTTACTAAATAAAGAAATATTGTAGATGCTCAATACACTTTAAATAGGGTTTCTATCAAATTCTAAATACCTTTTACTCTTTGAGGTTTTCGATATTTTCCGCACTTTTTATGATTCCATATCAATTTATTCAAATTTATCGCCATACCAACGGTCATGTGACTTATGTCAAAATGAAATTTTAGGTTATCGGACATGCAGCACTGATTACCTGAAAAAAAATTTGGATGCTCTAATATAATATTCGTACATGTTACGAACTCTTCACTGGCATATATATATATATATATATATATATATATATATATATATATATATATATATATATATGTATATATGTATGAATGTATACCTAAAGTGCGTGTGTATATATACCTAAAAGTACAAAGACAAACAGCACTTATCTCAATATTTAGCCCCATATATAATACCATAGACGAATGAATATTACTCAAACTTCTACTCAAATGGATTTAAACGTCTATAGAATGCACAAGAACCTCAAATGCCCTCCTTTTGTAAGCACATCTTCTGATAAATTGTGCATTCTATTGAACTACGAGATTTCGCGTCGTGATCGCGATACATTTTTGCCTGCTACGTACCTGCCTTGATCCACTACCATATAGATGGGGTATACGAAGTTACAAGGCGTTAAAGATAATAATTCTTTCATCTTAAGTAGTACATTTTGACACCTAAGGTAGTAAATAATACTTTTATTTAATATATGTGTACCCTGCCAGAGCTAACTCTTAATAAACTTTCATTGAAGATTACACAATCAAATGTATCTCAAATTTAATTGAAAGAAAGTAGCGGCACTATTTTATTGTGCTTTATCTCTTACTATGTACCACTATCCCACACATATCATATTTTAGTGCATACAAACATGAATATCACAACTGCATGACTAATATTATATTTTCTTACACAAAAATCACATTTTTATATTTCAATGCCACAAGGTACAACAGTACAAGTTAATTAAATATAATATAGAATGTGGACAAAATAATAATAATATTAGTTAGAACCGTAATATTTTTCTCTTATAGTTTATTAGAGCAAAGCAAAAAGTTGACACTCATTACACCCTTATCGGTGATTTTAATGCGAAATTGGGATACAAAAAACAAAAACTGCGTTAGGAACCTTTGGTTACGGAGAAAGGAATGAAAAAGGAAAAATACACTAAACTTTCTGTTACAACATAAACTATATGCAATGAATTCCTTTTTCAAGAAATGTATCTCCGATTTAATTGAAAGAAAATAACGGCTCTGTTTTATTGTGTTCTATATTTTACTATGTACCACTATCCCTACATTTCTCATTTTAGTTTATGCAAACATGTATATCACAACTAGATAACTAATATTGTATTATCTTACACAAAAATCACATTTTTATATTTCAATGCCACGCAGTATATAACAGTACATCAATTTAAGTAAATATAATCTAGAATGTTCAATTAGAACTGTAATATTTTTTCTGTTATAGTTTAATATAGCAATGCATAAAGTTGCCATACACTACACCCTTATCATCCGTGATTTTAATGTAAAATTGGAATCAAAATAAACCACATAAAAACTGCATTAAGAACCTTTGGATACGGAGAAAAGAATGAAATAGGAACTATGCACCAAATTTTTTGCCGCAACAGGAACTATTTGGAATGAATTCCTTTTTCAAGAAATGTATCTCCGATTTAATTGAAAGAAAATAATGGGTCTGTTTTATTGTATTTATATTTTACTATATACCCCTATCCCCTATATATCATATTATATCATATTTTAGTGCATACAAATATGTATAACACAACTAAATTACTAATATTATATTTTCTACACAAAAATAACATTTTTATATTTCAGTGCCACGCAGTATATAACAGTACATCAAGTTAAGCAAATATAATCTAGAATGTGCACAAAAATAATGATAATATTAGTTAGAACCGTAATATTTTTGTGTAATAGTTTAATAGAGCAATGCAAAAAGTTGACACACACTACACCCTTATCATCGGTGATTTTACTGCGAAATTGGGTTACAAAACAGACTACACAAAAATTGCGTTAGGAACTTTTAGATACGAAGAAAGGAATGAAAGAGGAACTATGCCCTAAATTTTCTGCTACAAAATGAACTATATGCAATGAATTCCTTTTTCAAGCAATGTATCTCCGATTTAATTGAAAGGAAATAACGGCTCTGTTTTACTGTGTTCTATATTTTACCAAGTACCACTATCCCTACATTTCACATTTTAGTTTATGCAAACATGTATGTCACAACTAGATAACTAGTAGTAATAACTAGTATTATCTTACACAAAAATCACATTTTTATATTTCAGTGCCACGCAGTATATAACAGTACATCAAGAGCAAATATAATCTAGAACGTGCAATTAAAACTGTAATATTTTCTGTTATAGTTTAATACAGCAATGCAAAAAGTTGCCATTCACTTCACCCTTATCATCCGTGATTTTAATGCAAAATTGGGATCAAAATAAACCACAGAAAAACTGCATTACGAACCTTTGGATACGGAGAAAGGAATGAAATAGGAACTACTCACCAAATTTTTTGCTACAACAGGAACTATCTGCAATGAATTCCTTTTTCAAGAAATGTATCTCCGATTTAATTGAAAGTAAATAATGGCTTTGTTTTACTGTTTTCTATATTTTACTACGTGCCCCTATCCCCTATATATCATATTATATCATATTTTAGTGAATACGAATATGTACATAACAACTAAATGACTAATATTATATTTTCTTATACAAAAATCACATTTTTATATTTCAGTGCCACGCAGTATATAACAGTACATCAAGTTAAGTAAATATAATCTAGAATGTGCAATTAAAATTGTAATATTTTCTGTTATAGTTTAATAGAGCAATACAAAAAGTTACCACACACAATACCCTTATCATCGGTGATTTTAATGCAAAATTGGGATCCTAAACAGATCACATAGGAACTGCGCTAGGAACCTTTGGATACGGAGAAAGGAGTGAAAGAGTAACTGTGCTACTAAATTTGCTGCTACAACATGAACTATATGCACAGAATTCCTTTTTCAAGAAAAGTCCAAATAGGAAGTGGACGTGGGCAAGTCCAGATGGCCTTACCAAGAATGAAATAGATTCATCTCGAACAACAAATACTTAATACATATTCTTAATAGTATTTCGATTGGCAGAAACTATAGATTGTTATATTTCACGTAAGAAAAGCAAGAACGAAAATGATATTGAAAAAAGGACTAACTAGATGGACCTCCATTGAAAATCCAGAAGCACATAGAGATCAGATAAAGAAAGATATAAAATCCTTAGAAAATAATACACATGAACGAAGGGAAGTTGGAAATATAACGTAAACAATTTGAAAAACATTGATAGATGCATGTAAAAGATATCAATTAAAACCAATGAACAAAGAAAATAGTTAAAAAATAAAAATACAACAGGGAATGAAGAATTACGTCAATTACGTAAAGAAATTTCTAAGACAGTAATAAGGGATATCAAGAAATTTAATGCGGAGAGAATAAATGAAGCTATTGAGAATAACAAGGGTCTGAAGGTGCTATGAAGTAAACTCATCACGGGAAAACATAATATTTCTCAAAGAGAAAACGAAGTTGGAGAAGTAATCACTAACAAAGAGGAGATCGTAAGAATAGTGGATACTTTTATAGAGAACTCTACCAAAAGCTAGATAGAGAAGAAGAGATATCCATTCTAAAGGTTTAAAACCAGGTTTCAGCACACAACCCAGATATAACTCATAGTGAAGTAGGAAAAGTAGCGTACGAGATGAAGAATAACAGAGATGAGATAGTAATAGAAGTGGTAAAACATGGTTGAGAAATATTTAGTTCAGGTCTTACGCAAATTGTTTAACGAATGACCTCAACTTGGTGTAACGCCTTCTAAATAGAACAACGCTATAATAGTTTCTATTGCATAAAAAAGACAGCATTGTGAAACTTACTAATTATAAACCTATTATTTTGTTATCTCATTTTTATAAACTATTTCTGAAAAACATTGCTAAACGCCTGACACCCCAATTAGACTTTTTTCAACGGAAGGAACAAGCAGATTCTCGGGCTGGGTATAGAGTACATGATCATTTACAGACCATTAAAATGCTCCTAGAAAAGACAGCAGAATATGACAAGAACTACGAAAATGATTTCGATTCCATAAGTCATGATGAAAGCATATGTAGAATTGACTTTAGGTATATTGCCCTGATAAAAAGTATATATGACAAAGCAGCATCGTTTTTAAGACTACACACGACAGAAATGTTTCGCATGAAACATGGTGTGCGTCAAGGAAACATTTTATCCCTAAAGCTCTTTACTACTCTACTGGAATATACATACATGTAAAAGAATTGACTAAGAGGAATTGGGCTTAAATATAGATGGAAAGAGATTAAATTATTTGGGATTTGCAGATGATATAGTCATAGTAACAGACAGCATCGACCAGGCCTCCTTGATGTTAGAAAGATTGTATACTGCATCAAGAGAAATCAGACTAAAAATAAACTTCACAAAAATGCAACTTATGACAAATCTCGTATTGAATGACAATATTTCAGTCGCAGGCAAACCTATCGAACAAGGCTTATGATACAAATATTTGGGCCATGAAATCCGTATCGGTAGAGAGAACCAGACCTGCAAGCTCCTGAGAAGAATGGGTTTAGGATGGGCAGCTTTTGGAGATTCAATGCAGAATAAAGCGAGAGCAGCCTATGCAAAAATGGCCAAAGTGCTCAGAAGTCATGATCTTAGTTTACAAATCAAAATAAGACTTCTTAAATACTACGTCTTTCCGGTGCTTCTGTATGGGGCGGAGTCTTGGAATGTAACTACGGTATCGTGTAAAAGGTTAGAAGCATTCAAGATGTGGGTTTACAGGCGCATGCTTAGAATATTTTAGACAGAGCATACTACCAACGAGAGAGTGCTAGAACTCTTGAACAAAGATCTGAAAATTGTTAATATAATTAAAAGAAGAAATCTCGAATATCTGGACCACATCATGAGAAATGAGGAAAGATATGGTCTACTCCAACTGATACTGCAGGGCAAAGTGGACGGAAGAGGAGGACCAAGTAGGAGATGTTCTCGTGATTGAAAAAACTTGCGAACATGGTTTTCAATAACAATGGGATTAGTCCGGGTAGCTGTAAATAAAGCCAAGCCATAGCCAGGATGATCGCCAATATCCGATAACGGGTCAGCACAAAAAGAAAAAGAAGTAATTATATTTGACCTTTATTAAGACTGGGGTTATTGATTCAGTGTACGGGAAAACTGCAGGTGGCTGGTGAATTTGAAAACACAAAGTTTTTTAATTTAATTTCTAACATATTTGTATGACAACTCTATAGAGTATTTCGCTTTTGTAATGAACATAATAATTATTAGCTGATATATATCTTAAAGACGTTTTATAATATATCTGTAGGAACTGATTGTCCCAAAAATTTGTCAAAAGTAAGCTTTTGATGTGCTTTAGTGGAACTCATGAGTTTTTCTTATCAGACATAACAACCTGTGCTGGGTGGTTAGATAAGGTGTACGATACATTTACATAAATATTGTAATGCTTTGCTTTTTCTGCCACTGATAAATTTCGACAAAATCTTTTGCTTAGTTTCAATTCAAGTTTCAGTTTAACTTTAGTTTTCTTCGCCTAACTAGGTTACCAATCCCCTACATCTAAGAGGCAGTAACTTGCGTGATGTCAGATACAGTTGTAGTACAATTACAGTTTGACTTATTAGAATCGAATTGTACTAGAGCTATAAAGTAGGTCGTAATATTCCAGAACAATCCAAACATCGTGCTTCTGTTTATGTCGAAATAATTCGCTGCAGTGAATTTTATTTTTCTGTTTACTAATTTGCTGGCAAAATTTTCTAGTTCTTTGTATTCGGTTGAAGATGAGTTGTATTTTTCTTGTACAGTGTAGACTGTTATCAAAAGGTTTTCTGCAGCTCTTATTACTAAGTCGCAGCAGAACATCAGGCAGAATTGACTGAACTAAAAAGAAAAATATACTGTAACATATATTTAAATTCTTTAGATATGTTCTTTAGCTTGATCATTAGTATATATGAGGGAGTTTTTTTTTTTTAAGTTTCCTACCTAGCTATGAAGAAGGACTCAAAGAGTTTAAAAAAATGTATGTTTTTCTAGATAAGTACCGACTACACTACTCCCTTAGTCTAGCGTTTATCGAATTGTTTCATTTTATCTAAAAAAAAGTTCTTTTGTTTGTGCGTTACAAGATGACGTAACATTTATCATTTGAAAATAGATTTTAGCCATGAGGTTTTTCTTCAGATACTTGAACAAAGAGAAGTTGCAGGTTGCTAAATTAGAGCTATACGGTGGACTCACAGCTTTCGGTAATAGTTGTGAACTGTGCGAGTCTTGTGCACTCTATAGTTGTCATGCAACTGCAAAGATTTGGTTGTCTATGAATTCGGACGTTTTCCTGTAATGCTGTTTCACGCTTTTGGATTGGGCTTCCGTAAACCCCTCCATTCTTTGTGGACCCATTTTCAATAATTAAACTTCCTTCACAAGTTCCAAAAAAACTGTAGCCAACAACTTTTCAGAAGAGGACTGAGTTTTCGCCGTATTTGGAGATAGAGCCCCTACGAATCTATTGCACTAACCCTTGATTCGTGCTAGAATCCCAATAGAATAGCACCTTTGCGAAATATAACTCCAATCGTCCTCTAAAGGGGCTACATATTCTTAAGAAATTTCTTTCCTGCAGACATTTTTTGATCCTTGAATCTTCTTGCAATATCTTAAAAACTATAGATTTTAGCAAGCACTAGGATCTTCATTTGTCGATCTGATAGCGGCGAATCCTCAACAAGACTTAGAGTTTCTTTATTTCATACCTTACTAACTATTTCACTTATTTTTTTGAAGAAAAAATCGTAAAAACCTCAAAATGCAACTTATACACAATTTTGCAATTTTTTTACGTAACGGCATTTTCATGGCTAGGTAAATACCTTAAAAATACCTATAATACCTTACATATATATATATATATATATATATATATATATATATATATATATATATATATATATACATATATGTATATACTGGGTGACACAGCCAACACTGTAACACCCTGTAGTTTTTGTATTTTGAAAGTTACATATTTGCATTTTTAGATACTATAATAGGACATTATTAGGCTTTTTTTATCACTTAAGAAATATTTTTAACTATTTCCGGTTTGACCAGAAGTGACTGCAACTTTCTTATTTTTAATAGAACCCTGTATATTTTTGTATATATTTCAATTCACATTAAAATTCTCGTTCCCACGATGTTTCACAAGTTGACATTTGTATGACAGGTGACCGGCAAAAACTGATTTAAACTCTTAGACTTAGGCGGCCATGGCGAATATACTAGGAATTGTTTTTGTTTGTTTTATCTCACTTTGGAGAGAATTTAAGACTATTTATTTATCGTGCCGTTTTCGCGAGTTTAAGTGGCTCCTACAAAGTTTTATGCTTTATATTCAGTTGCAGAATTTTCTCCTTAAATAATGATCAATATCACCGAAATTAAGACAGGAACACATATTTTTATTTAACCTAGTTACACATTACAGGTTTTTTGCCAACATACATCTAACGCCAATTGGATTTATTATTATTTTCAGAATATAAGAAACCTATTTATTAAATAAATATTTAAATGCAAATAATAAAACCAAAACATTTACACATTTACCCAGTGCTTTACATGTAAACATCTAGTTCTAAAATAGAAACTGAATTTGGCTTTTTCACAATAAAGAATAATTTAATCTAAGCATTAGAACACGATATTTTATACAATGAAGTAATAATAAAAGTTAAGCGAATGAAAAGAAAATTGAAAATAATAAAGAATAATAGTTTCAGATTCCTCGACAGCGAGAACCCTGAAATGGACTTATATTACGATATATACGCAACGATCTTTATAACTCCTTCCTTCGTTCCTTTAACTCAATTATGTTTCTTCCTGTAAATGCCACAAGTTTACATGTTAACACTAAAGACCATAAAGTCCGGTACAATGACTGTTTTGTCCTAGATACCGAAAATAATTGGTTTAAACGCAATTTCTTAGAGATGTGTTATATAAAAAATAGTAACAACTGTCTTAACCATAAAAAAGATCTTGAAGGATTGAGTTTCATATACACTTACTTACTTTCCCAAAGTTACACAAAAAAAAAACACAAATGGAGTGACGCAAAGGGAAAATAGGGAATAAGTATTTTTTAACAAATAACTTAAATTCTGGACCATCTAAAGCTCAACCAATATCAAGATATCAATTGGCAACCATGTCTTCTAATAACTAATTTTATAAAAATCCCTAGAAATATCACAACCCAGGCAAGATTGTCAGAATATCATTAATATTATACAATATTTGACGATTTTCATCCTTTCACTCCCCCCCCCCCCATAAACAATATTTTTTTCAGATTCCTTGACTCTATTAACCCTGAAGAAGACGTTGTTATCACATATAGTAGTGTTTACTGTTACGTTAAAAATTGTGATTATTTAAGCGGTACAGAAATACTTTTTAGTGTTCCATACGGAACACTGATAAGATCACTTCGGTGTCCATCTATCTGTCTGTCTGTCACACCCAATTTTCTCCGAAACTATTTGACATAGAAAGTTAAAATTTGGCACTAATATAGGAATCGATGGCATCATCAGAGCTGTGTAGTTTTGAAAGTTAAGAGGTTAGTTCTGGGGGGGGGGGTGAAATCGGAAGTGTAGAATTTTTTTTAGCAAGTTATCGAGTGGGATGTCAAATAAAAGCTTGTAAGAAGACGAGTTCAAAAATATATATAATGTAATACTTGCGCACAATTCTCTTCGTAATCTTTTTAAAAAAGTGCGAAAAATCCCTGTCCTCCACCTTATCTTGGAAAGTACTAATCAAAAAATTTTGAAAAAATTCTGGAAGATTCTCTATAGGACCGCTTGGACCGCTCCAGTTCTCAATATAGATACCTGCTTGACAGCATATAACAAAAAAATCATCGTTTCTTCAACTTATCTATGACAAATATCAAAACTACCTTCATTACTACACTGATTGATCTAAATCAAACTTAGGAGTAGGTGCTCCTATAGTGGCACCAATAAATATTCATAAATACAAACTAAATAACATTTCTAAAATTTACACAGCCGAATTATTAGCTATCAGAGAATCCATCAAAATCGCAATAAAAACAAATAATAATAGCAATATTCTCATCATAACTGACTCACTTAGCTCTCTGCAATCCATCTATTCCTCGAAAACATCCATCCCGTTAGTGTTAGACATAATTAACCTCCTACATATAAGCGATATCCGGAAGATTATCATAGCATTGCTATGGACTCCCAGCCATATCAACATAAGGGGAAATGATTTGGCGGATATGAACGCCAAATTGGCTATAACCTCCAGAACTAACCTAAACACAATATTTATCACCAACGGACCTAATAAATTTCTTCAAAGACAACTTCAAAAATATTTTCCAACTCTCATGGGATTTACAAGAGGAAAACAAATTATGGGAAACAAAGCTTTTAGTATATCCCCCTTTTCATCTTACAAATTTAACACGTAAATACATACCCACTAAAAGACCCTTACACCAAATCCTTGCACCAAATACAAACAATATAAAACATCTAATTGATTTCTTAAAAGAATCCGGTCTTTATTCTCAAATATAACCGCAATAAGAACTGGCGTTAAAGGATCCTAGCTATCGATGCGCTTCACCTAAACATACATACATACATACATCTCTATAGGGTATAGATTGAAAGAAAATTGTCACGAGTGCATTACCTTTAATAATTTATCTGGTATATAAAAAAAAATAAAAATTTTAAGGTCATCAGTTTTCACTACAGATAGGAAAAAACTTTGTTGAAAACTCATTTGAGATGTGTTTTGTGAAGTCACTGATCATTTTATACTTCCGTAACGAAAATTTTTATTTTAAAAGCAATCAATGTACGGAACACTAATTGCGCAAGTCCAACTTGCACTTGACCGGTCATTTTATTTAACATTTTGTCTACTATGTATCATAATAAATGTTGGTTCAAAACATCGCGAATAAGAAGAGGCAGGGTCTTAACGTTTCTAAATTTATTGAAATCAACCTGAATTAAGAGGTTACATATGTACACCCGGGCGCTGCTGTATGTATATTTAGAAAGATATTTTAAAGGTTATTAAGTGAATAATGCAAAAGAATGGCGATTGCATATTTTTACTGTACTTTAAGTTTTTTTTTAAATATGCTTTAAATGTTAACATTATTTTTTATCAGGTTATATGGACAGCTAAGGAAAACTACGGCACCTCCTTATCTGCAGGATAACTTCACAAAAAATAATTCAATGTGTTTTTTTTCGAAAATAAAACATTTGAAGTTCGTTTGTTTGAAGTTGATAGCACACAACATGGATTATAAACATGGGTTATAGTCATAAGTTTTAATCGCCTTTATTTTCTATCTCTATACAACAGTGCGACCTTTTTCTAAAAAATATTTTATTATATGTCTTCTAAACTTCATCATAAGCTGTATAAATCAACACATTTCAATGTTTATTTTAATGAGTAAATGATGAAATTAAAAATCTTATTTGTATGATCAAGGCCTAAATGAGTACAATTAATAATTCTTAAGAACTAGAAATGTACAGTGTTATAAGCTTAATGATAATAGGTACAACAAAATTATTTGGGACTTTAGCAGTTATTGGAACATAAATACCCAAAGTACTTATCGGTAGGTAGGTGCCTAAGTATGCAATAAAAATATTCTGTGTAACTATAACAATAAAGCAAAGATCTATAATATGCTTAGTTCAAATCAGAACAACGATGGCTTCAACTTTCAATTTTGCCCCGGACAAACTTCGCTGAATCTGTAAATCTGCATTTTCCCTGCGAGAAAAAACAATGATACTTAACGTCCACGATGCCCTAGTGCATCAACAGTCAAGAAGCCAAGTCCGTGAAATTGTGGAAACCTGTGCCTACATGACGGGAGTTGGATCAGCAACTGTAAGAAAAGAACAAGAAATACCTACACTACTACTAGTTTTGCAAGAAATCAGAGAAGATCAGGACTTACCAGATTTAAAAAAATGGAAATTATGGAAAATCCTTCATAACCTGAATTTTCGTTGGGAAAAACACAATAGAAAATCTGTTCTTATCTATAAAACAGAAATAATTTGTTGGAGAAGAGAATATCTACGAGTAATCAGAAAACTTCTAGAAAAAGAGAGAAATATTTTTTATTTAGATGAGACTTGGGTTAATGAGGGACACACAATGAAAAAATTTCTGGACTGAGAAAAACATTAAGAGTGCCAAACAAGCTTTTATGGATGGTTGGTCAACTGGATTATAACCCCCTTCAGGAAAAGGTCGCAGGCTAATTATAGCACATATTGGTAGTGAAAACGGATTTCTCGACTGTGGCTTGTTGGAATTGGAATCAAAGTCAACTAAAGATTACCATGAGGAGATGACTGCCGATGTTGTTTTTGAGGAGTACTTCCAACAAATGATTGAATGTATACCGGCAGAATCAGTTATAGTATTAGACAATGCTCCATACCATTCTCGATTATTAGAACGACTCCCCACAAATTAATGGAAGAATGCGGTTATTCTTTAATGGATAAGAGACAAAAATCTCAAATCTAAAGATGATATGTTAAAAGCGGAACTCCTCAAATTTGCGAAACAAAATAAGGCACATTTCAAGAAATACGCAGTCGATGAGATGGCAAAGGAACGAAATATCACAGTGCTTAGATTACCTCCATATCATTGCAAATTGAAAACCCATAGAGCTAATTTGGGCATAAATGAAAACACCATATTTAAACTCCAAGACGTAAGGCAATTATTACTCGCCGGAATATAGAAGATCAAAGGGGATAATTGGAAAAATGCCATTCAACATATTACAGAGGAAGAAAATAAAATGTGGAAACTTGACGAATACATCGAAGAAACTGTGGAAATAGAACCCTTAATTATCAATTTAAGAGAAGTCAAGTCTTCAGATTTTAAATATGATGGTTGTTTTTGTTTGTAATTAAAGTACTTATATATCGTGAATTTGTATATATATATATATATATATATATATATATATATATATATATATATATTATATATGTATATATATATAAACATATATAAACATATATATATATATATATATATATATATATATATATATATATATATATATATATATATATATATACATATATATATATATATATATATATATATATATATATATATATATATATATATATATATATATATATATATATATATAAATATATATATTGTAACATTCATTTTTTTCCTAGATTTTAAGACCATATAATGTTACTGATTTTTCTCTTTATAATGTACTTCTTTTCATTTTTGTATCGAGCGGTATATTAATCAGAAATTCCAAGCCGCTCGTTATATAGTGTGCTGTGCGGGTTTGCGACCGAATCTATCGATACGCCGGGATTGGTCAAATGTTTGTATCCGGAGTTTTGGTTCCGGCGTCGCCATATTACAGACAGAGTGCCCACGGCTTATTTAAGGGTCCGGAGGACGCGAATCTTAGGCTTAGAACACCGAGCCGCCGCCAGGCAGTAACATCAAGCCGCCGCCAGGCTTAGTACCATCAAGCCGCCGAGAGGCTTAGTACCATCAAGCCGCAGCCAGGCTAATTTCCACCGAGCCGCCAAGTGGCGATTTTCCACCGAGCCGCAGTAGAGGCTTACGACAATATCTACGAGAGCCAAGTTAAGCACGAGTTTTTTTTTATCATAAAGCCGTAGTGGGCTTTGTGTGTTTTCTAAATGGAGTAGCTAAAGTAGGCTCTTCTCAAAAAAGTGAAATCGGTTTAGTGTTCCATTGAAGGCCTAGAAGCCCGTAGGAAAACCGTAAGTTACCAGAACATACATCAATAAATATATTCCCCGCAAATAAGTGTTTTAACAGCAATTTGAACTGAAAAATCGCGAAGTGAAAATCACGACTCTTCGATTTCGGGTGTAGTCAAGATTTAGAAGTAAAATCTCTGATTTAGGGACTCTAATTTATAAAAACTACTTTTAGGCTAGAATTTTTTTGTATTCCTTAAAACTGCAAAGGTTGGAACTTTTATTTTTTAAATCATGAATAAATTTTCTTTTTTTGTTGATTAAAGCTAGTGTCTCACTGAATACCTATTTTTCTTTTCAGGATAAGAAAAGTTGTACTAGAATAATTCTTTTTAGTAATACCCGTAAAACACTTCAGTATTTTTTCATTTTTTTAACTGAAGTTAGATCCTTTCTATTTTAAAATGAATGGTGCCCAAAATTTGTACAACTGATAGAAAATAATTCCAAAAAGACGTATAACAATTATCTCTTACCCATATTTCTCTACCAAGGAAAACTGAGCTAGTGTTTGTTTAATTTCTTTAGTTCTTTTAAAATCATTATTCACTCAATTCATTCTCAGAAATTAAAAAGAGGTTGCAAGAAAATTGCGCCCAAGCGTGGGAAAAACAAATATCAAACGGTACAAAATAGCCGCCACAAAGTGAAAACAATTTTCACAGGGTACAAAATGACGCCTCAAAAATCGGGCAAGTGCAAAGGTAACAAAAATAGCGCTGTCAACGCGGGGCTTTTGGAATTTTATTTTTTAAAGGGTTCAGTGTACTAGCTTTCGAACAAAGTAAAAGCTCTAACTTTTCAGATATTTTTATTTCATAATATTTAATTAAACGAAACTACACTATAGCAATAAGACAAAAGCAGGAAATTTGTAGAATTATTTATTTCAATTTATCTGATGGTGGTTTAGATATTTGAATTTTGTTAATCGACTCTAAGATAAGAGATTCCTACTTTTTTCTTAAAAGCTACTTTTATAGTTCAGATTAGCAGATGTGCTGGTTTACTTTAATTTTTGCAGTGTTAGATTTATTTTGCGGTTAACCGAAGAAAAAACTGTACTTTTTTCTCACCGATGTTTTGCATGAATATTAAAAATACTTTGCTGATATGAAACGATATTTGGAGATTTTTTTGTTGAAAATTCTTAACATATTTGGTAAAAGAATTTTAATACAAGACAATACTTAGAAATTTTTTTGAAATTGTTGAAGATTTTTTAAATGTTTGCTAAAGAAGTTTACATATTTTAAGTGCCTTTACATATTTTTTATTTTGACTATTGGGAGCACAGGAGAAATATTTTCACGACCTTTTAAACAATTCTTTTAAATTGTATTCATTTATCATGGAAGCTTTCAATTTTAAAGTCAATCACCTACTAGAATATGAGTTAGACTATGAAATGAAAATCCATCGTATTTTCTCAGAACGTCCGGTCGCGGATAAAAGAAAGATTCCAACGAGGATCTTAAGTAAAGAAATAATCCAATAGATCAGATTGGACTAAATAGTTACAAAAGTTTCTGATTTTTTTTAAGTCTAATAAAAATCCTCCTTCTCAAATTAAAACTCCTGCTTCTCCAAATGGTCACATATCTCCTTTATTCGTGCATAAATATTTAGATAATAGACCGCATATAAAGATAAATCTATTAAGTGTCCATTTCCCGGCTTTATTTGACTCTCGTGCAAATACCTCCGTAGGTCAGAATGGTATTAAAATTTTAAGTCGTTTAAGTATAAAAATATGCCATGTCGAAAATAGAAGTGTTACCACTGCAGATGGCAGCCGTCTAAAAGTTTTAGGTACGGTTGAGTTGCCGCTAGTCTACAATAGTCATTGTTTAGTAATCTCTGCTCTAGTAGTACCTTCTCTATCACATACTTTGGTTTTAGGATGTGATTTTGCACAAAAATTCGGAATTTTAGTAAATTTTAATTTCACCGACGTGCGTAGTAGGATACATAAGGCTTATGAACGGAACAGTAAGTCTTACAACCTTAGAAAAAGGGATTTTGCCTTTAATATAGGTGATCACGTTTGGCGAAAAAATAAAATTTCTTTCCAGTGCAGCTGATAAATTCACATCTAAGTTGGTACCTAAGTATGTGCATTGCGTGATAAGAGAAAAGATTTCAGATTTAGTTTTATGGTTTGGTTAATTTAGATGGGACTAAAATAGGACGATGGCATATTAAAGACTTAAAACCATTCAATGAACCTAACCCTAATGAAAGTTTGTCAGAAGAAGAATAATTTATATTTACATTATCTTAATTGCTTTACTTTATTTTTTTGATGTTGCTCTGTAGAGGTGACGACCTCGTTTTTTTTGACTGTTATAAAAGTTGAGCAGAGGATAGCTTACTTTTATTGTTTAATGCTAAGGTTTTGGGTATTGGCCATATCCCAAACTTAGGTTGATTGTGGTTGATGTTTAGCATCGACTCAGTTTTAACGAGCTTGCGAAGGAGTCACACTCAGGATATATGATAAGACTGGTATGTCGGTGGTCGCGGGATTTGATTTGCTTATGACCCCAAATAATATCCAGTTCTTGACACTTGGAAGCGAAATTTTGATTAGAGGCAATCCAAGGGGATCTTGAGTTAGGACAAGCGCAAGATGTAGCTCGTGTAGTGTGATGTAGAGTCAAAATTTTTATGAGCAATTTCAAAGTTTGTTACCCGAGTGGGTGGATTTCTATTACCTTAGTGGTATATGTTGGGTGCAATTAAGAGTAAATTGATTTTGGTTTATCCAGTGAGTCTAAGACTTGGATTATTTTGATTTAGATCTTCTTCTGAATTGACAAACTGAGGGTATACTCTATTCTTTTCAGGGCCGTTTTAAACGTTACCTCTGAGTCACTAATTTTTTAAAAAAAATTTTGCATAGACTCATAGGCGTATGTTGAGTTTTTTCGGTATACTATCAGATTGATAGGAAATTGAAGTCCTGCAGGAGAACTAAAGGCTGATCATTTACAGGAGATGAGAGCAGAGTAAGACAGGCGTTTCACAAAGAAAGGATCAAAATCTGATACCGAGATGAGAACCTTGTCAAGAGTGACTAAGCGCAGTGAAGGAAGATTCCTAACCGAATTTTTAGATTTCCAAGAGGTAATCTAGAAGTTTGGGCTGACAGAAAACGGTTATGCCTGATACCTGTAGCAGTTTCTTCTAGAGGCTATTGTCTAGGGAGACGATTAACACCATGATCGAATATTTTAGCTGTCAACGATGTTTTCTTCTTGTTTCTGATTAAGCTGGAAAAACTCTTGTCGTTTTCAAAAGTTTTGTTGCGAGGCCACCGAAAAATAGAGAAATTTTTGCTTCATGTAGCTTCTTAAGCTCATTTTCGTTTTTTGGAAATTTCCGTTAGAAGCTTGGTTAAGTCAACCTTGTAAACCTTTTAGGTTGTATCCCATGAGTTATCTGTTTTTACAGGCTGTGATGCACCGGGTGCTAACAGATGCCGTTACGACGTTTGGCAGGAAGTTAGTCTTCTTGAGGAACACACTGATTGGAAGGGTAGTCTATGGAGGGTGAACGTTTGACCTTTGGGACCTTTAGAGGTTTTGTTACTCAATGGTTATTTCTATTTGAGCCAAAGGAGAGCCTAGCTACTGTAGTCGACCTCAGCTCCAATTAGCCTATTAGTGGTGACAGGCTGTTGGCAGTAGTGTGTTTCGGAACACCCTATTGATTAAATTTTTTTTTTGACTTATGGTGGTGTAGTAAACACCGTTTTAGTTTAGTGGATGCTATAATCTACTCCCTTTTGTTGGTGGACACCAGGGTCACCATTTCCGTATTCTATTGTCTCCACCTTTCAGTATATCGTAGTGAGGTGTTTGTCTCCTGTTATGTGGGATGGATTGAATGTTTTTCGTTGTTGTTCTAGGGCGAGACCAGTACACGAGGGTTCTTCATGCAACTTGAAGAAGCGCAATGCTGGTTAAATGTGTAGCCACCCTGAAGAATGACGGAGGGCGTTTTTTCTGGCTCATGTTTCTAGGCAGATTTGTCACTTTGGTGCGATGTGCTGAAGATTTGATTAGCTGTTGCTAAGAGCTTTCACCAAGCTCAGTATGGGAGTTATCATAACCAAGAGTTTGGGATTTGAACTCCTGTATATATTTCTGTATATATTTCTGTATATATTTCTGTATATATTTCTGTATATATTTCAGTGTATGTTGGTTGCCTGAGGGCATGTGCTCAAAATGTGTGATTTTGAGTCGTTTTGTTTAAGGACTCCTATATATAGGATTATGACTTTAGGGAGGTCCTATTTAGAAACTAGCTGTCTCACATAGTTGTGCTAGGAATGTTTCCTTGAATGTTAGTTGCGCGTGGACTAATC
>JAHKBH010002792.1:0-10736 GCA_019049505.1 Pachyrhynchus sulphureomaculatus
ATATATATGTATATATATATATATATATATATATATATATATATATTATATATATATATATATATATATATATATATATAAAATAAAGAGAGAGAAAGCAAAAGTTGCCGTATCTAACAAAATCCTAAATTATGAAACTAGTTGAGGAACTCGGCAAAAATGGGCATCAACAGATGTTCATACTATATTCATTTAGCCAATATTTCGGTCCTAGGTTGGGACCTTCATCAGGGCACAAACTGAAAAAGAGATAACGAAGCAACCAATAAAGAAAATTAGGCATACAGATTTGGTGTTATGAAGTCAAGTTTTCTAATTATCAATTCTAATTATTAATTTCTAATTTGATTTCAATCTTACAATTATTCATATGCAACTATTTCAATTCAACAGTATTATTATTTTAAACAATCGCAAATTATTATTATTATTATTAAAAAATGTCAACAAAACTCACTTGTAGTATGAAATATAATCTAACAAGAATGACCATCAAAAACAATCGCCATGGTAAAAAACCAACACTGAATTAAAAACAACCACTATTCACTAACATTTTAACATAAAAACATGGCATTTACAGCAGGGATGCCATTGATAACGTTGGATGCTGAAATTCAAAACTAATTAACCACCTGCCATCTTAAAGAAAAATGAAAAGTGACAACTTTGACAGGGCGCTGACAAAGGACGACCACCTGACAGATGTAAGGGATCACTCACAAAGAATAAAAGGAAAGGTCAAACGACCAGGAAAGGACCGGTTTAAGTACGAAATTAAGTGCTACGTCATATAGTAAAATTTTTGGTATAAAAGAAAAGGATATCTAATGGGAAGGCAAATTTACGCTGTATGACCATTGAGAAAACATATAAAGGAACCAATTTTTGATTTCATCTGGGGGAAGTAAAGCAAGGAAAAAGGAAGGCAATAATTGGAAAGGATGTTTCATTAATTGGGAGCATATTTTTCAATTTATTATTATAATTATTATTATTATATTAATGTTATCTCAATAGGAATGTAAATTATGAAGAAAAATGCGGGGAACCAAGAAAAACAAATACCCAAACAGGAAGGTACCCAAAGGGGAGAATGCAAAAGGACAGAGTTTTCAAATACCAAAACGAAGGTTATTATGAGGAGTGTGACGACCCAGAGACGTTATGCAAGGGAGACGGTCGCAAGAGAGAAGATAGCTGTAAATGCTGCTCAAGCCGTCAAGATCAGTTCTTTTATTGATATTTTGGGGATTTTCGTTGATATAGCACATCTCAAGAAATTCTCTTTTAAGAAGGTTTTTTTTGGAAATGAAGGATTTTTGGTTCTCTGAAATTAAAGGAATGCCCATTATCAACGGAGTGAGTTGCCAGTGCACATCTTTGTGGATGGCATCTGGTGTCGCTTTTATGTAATGCGATGCGACGGTTGAGACATTGTGATGTCTGGCCAATATATACAGCAGGACAGTCAAGACAGGAAACGGAATAGACTACATCTGACATGGAAAGAATAGGTAGAGAAGATTTCAATTTGCTGAAAATACGCTTATTTTTATAGAAATAATACTTGGCAATCTTGACATTAGGAATGACGCGCAAAATATGAACCAATTTTGAAGTAAGACCAGGTATAAATGGCAAAGAGAGCAAGGAAGGACTTATTTCCGTATGGCTAGCAGGGGGTAACTGGGGTGGAGGGGGGGGGGGGAGGGGATGAGCGTAAAGGGGGAGGTTCTGGTAAAATGTCATTAGAAAGGAAGAGCCTGTCGACTTCGTAGGCCTTATGACGTCTTGGCCATAAGCGAACCCTTGGTCTTGACTCTTTATGGATAATGGGTAACAACAAGAGGTTCCTGCTCAAGACCAAGGACGAAGTCGACAGCTCTTCCTTTCTAATGACATTTTACCAGAACCTCCCCCTTTACGCTCATCCCCTCCCCCCCTTCCACCCCAGTTACCCCCTGCTAGCCATACGGAAATAAGTCCTTCCTTGCTCTCTTTGCCATTTATACCTGGTCTTACTTCAAAATTGGTTCATATTTTGCGCGTCATTCCTAATGTCAAGATTGCCAAGTATTATTTCTATAAAAATAAGCGTATTTTCAGCAAATTGAAATCTTCTCTACCTATTCTTTCCATGTCAGATGTAGTCTATTCCGTTTCCTGTCTTGACTGTCCTGCTGTATATATTGGCCAGACATCACAATGTCTCAACCGTCGCATCGCATTACATAAAAGCGACACCAGATGCCATCCACAAAGATGTGCACTGGCAACTCACTCCGTTGATAATGGGCATTCCTTTAATTTCAGAGAACCAAAAATCCTTCATTTCCAAAAAAACCTTCTTAAAAGAGAATTTCTTGAGATGTGCTATATCAACGAAAATCCCCAAAATATCAATAAAAGAACTGATCTTGACGGCTTGAGCAGCATTTACAGCTATCTTCTCTCTTGCGACCGTCTCCCCTTGCATAACGTCTCTGGGTCGTCACACTCCTCATAATAACCTTCGTTTTGGTATTTGAAAACTCTGTCCTTTTGCATTCTCCCCTTTGGGTACCTTCCTGTTTGGGTATTTGTTTTTCTTGGTTCCCCGCATTTTCTTCATAATTTACATTCCTATTGAGATAACATTAATATAATAATAATAATTATAATAATAAATTGAAAAATATGCTCCCAATTAATGAAACATCCTTTCCAATTATTGCCTTCCTTTTTCCTTGCTTTACTTCCCCCAGATGAAATCAAAATTGGTTCCTTTATATGTTTTCTCAATGGTCATACAGCGTAAATTTGCCTTCCCATTAGATATCCTTTTCTTTTATACCAAAAATTTTACTATATGACGTAGCACTTAATTTCGTACTTAAACCGGTCCTTTCCTGGTCGTTTGACCTTTCCTTTTATTCTTTGTGAGTGATCCCTTACATCTGTCAGGTGGTCGTCCTTTGTCAGCGCCCTGTCAAAGTTGTCACTTTTCATTTTTCTTTAAGATGGCAGGTGGTTAATTAGTTTTGAATTTCAGCATCCAACGTTATCAATGGCATCCCTGCTGTAAATGCCATGTTTTTATGTTAAAATGTTAGTGAATAGTGGTTGTTTTAATTCAGTGTTGGTTTTTTACCATGGCGATTGTTTTTGATGGTCATTCTTGTTAGATTATATTTCATACTACAAGTGAGTTTTGTTGACATTTTTTAATAATAATAATAATAATTTGCGATTGTTTAAAATAATAATACTGTTGAATTGAAATAGTTGCATATGAATAATTGTAAGATTGAAATCAAATTAGAAATTAATAATTAGAATTGATAATTAGAAAACTTGACTTCATAACACCAAATCTGTATGCCTAATTTTCTTTATTGGTTGCTTCGTTATCTCTTTTTCAGTTTGTGCCCTGATGAAGGTCCCAACCTAGGACCGAAATATTGGCTAAATGAATATAGTATGAACATCTGTTGATGCCCATTTTTGCCGAGTTCCTCAACTAGTTTTCATAATTTAGGATATATATATATATATACTTTTGCTTTATCTCTATATATATATATATATATATATATATATATATATATATATATATATATATATATATATATATATATATATATATATATATATATATATATATATATATATATATATATATATATATATATATATATATATATATATATATATATATATATATATATATATATATATATATATATATATATATATATATATATATATATATATATATATATATATATATATATATATATATATATATATATATATATATATATATATATATATATATATATATATATATATATATATATATATATATATATATATATATATATATATATATATATATATATATATATATATATATATATATATATATATATATATATATATATATATATATATATATATATATATATATATATATATATATATATATATATATATATATATATATATATATATATATATATATATATATATATATATATATATATATATATATATATATATATATATATATATATATATATATATATATATATATATATATATATATATATATATATATATATATATATATATATATATATATATATATATATATATATATATATATATATATATATATATATATATATATATATATATATATATATATATATATATATATATATATATATATATATATAATATATATATATATATATATATATATATATATATATATATATATATATATATATATATATATATATATATATATATATATATATATATATATTATATATATATATATATATATATATATATATAAAATATATATGTAATATATATACTTATATATATATATATATATATATATATATATATATATATATATATATATATATATATATATATATATATATATATATATATATATATATATATATATATATATATATATATATATATATATATTATATATATATATATATATATATATATATATATATATATATATATATATATATATATATATATATATATATATATATATATATATATATATATATATATATATATATATATATATATATATATATATATATATATATATATATATATATATATATATATATTATATATATATATATATATATATATATATATATATATATATATAGTATATATGTATATATATATATATATATATATATATATATTATATATATATATATATATATATATATATATATATATATATATATATATACATCATATATATATATCGTCTCAAGAGTCAATAATTTTTATAGACGTATATATATATATATATATATATATATATATATATATATATATATATATATATATATAAATATATATCATACATACATATACATGTATATATATATATATATATATATATATATATATATATATATATATATATACGTAAAGTACAGGTACATAACGCTATGGACTTTCTGGGTGTACCAACACCAAATAAAGCCATGTATATTTCGGTCCATACTAAAGCTCGGGAGAGAGCCTAGGTGAAGAGGCAACACACAGCATCTGCAGGAGAGATTTAAAAGGCATACATCCAAAAGTGTCAACAACTAACAAACTTCAGAGCCATCTGGTGTGAATCCGCCAAAAATCTTACAGTACTAATACACACTTTTAGATGTTCGGCGGTAACCCTAAGAAAATAAAGATCAATATAAACGGGAATACTGTATAGTATAGAGATCTCTTTTGTACTTCAATCTCCTATCTTAACTTTTTTGACGAATTTTTTGACAGGAACACACTTTTAATCACACCAGGGGGCAATGTAACAGGTAAACAAAAATACATCATGTGATGGCACCCTGTTTATCGTGCCATCAAAACTTATGTGTGGATTCCTGTTTTTCCGGACCATAAAGTTGTATACAATTTTTTGTCAATGGTGGAAAATCATTTTTAAAACCCGAATATAAAATTTAAAATGAAAATAATTCAAAAGTTTATTGGAATTGGGAACTCAAGAATACATAAAAAAACTGTTTATATGTAGATGTAAAGTAATTAAGTAGTAACTAGTTTTGGAACGACTCGGAGCCTAGACCAGAGAGATAATTATTGCTAAACATAATAAACTATTACCTTCTTAAATTAAGCCATATAATAAATAAATAATAAATAACATTCCAACTACATCCTCAAATAAAAATTCAAATTTTATACCAGTTGTCTTAATAGAGAGAAAATTTTATCAAGTTAAAATAATGTAAGATCTGTCATCAATAAATCGAAGAACAATCATTCTCTTGCGTACTTTAAAGCCTAGCGCACACTAGAGATTTTTTGTCCGCAGATAGTCTTGTCGCCATGTCGAGGGCTTATACAGTATATGAGAGTGTGCACATTAGTATTCAAGACTGGGGCAAGACAAAAGTGTCGCCGAGCTCGGCAGAAGCCGGCGTCTTTTCGGTCTGCAGACTGTCGGCCGGCTAAAGATAGGGCACTAGAAGTTTTATAAAGATATTTGAATTTTTTTGTTCATTTTTATGAATATTTTTGTGAAAAGTTGTATTAAATATGTTAGAAGAACAAATTGAAAATTGAATAGACGAAGTGGAGAGATATCCAGCAATTTTTAATAAAAATTTAAAAGAATATTCAAATATACTAATTAAAAAGCAGTTACGGGAATAAGTTTGTGCTGCTGTTATTCCTAGCTGGAGTTTTTTGGTTATCAGATACACGACTGTCTTGTCTCTAGTGTGCAGAGGCGTGGCGACAAAACTGTCGTGCCCCTCCAATTATCCGTCATATTGATAGACAGTCGGCATTCTATTTTGTCCTCTGTATGCTCCTGCCTTAAAACTCCTGCTTTAAAATTAAAGATAAATTATTTTTTAAATAAAACAATCTTAATAAACCATTAAAGAGAAAAAACTACCCGTCAGTGCTCATTCGCATTTTTATAAGACATGAAAGGAGTAATTTCAAGGAGTAACATCCTGTGATTTTAAAAAAAAAAAAACGTTTGACCAAGTAAGACAAGAGTGTAGACTAAAAAATTGAAAATTATAAGTTTAATAGGTTAAGTACAAATGTATTCTAAGTCGTATCTAAACAATAGTCTGCAACGACATCGAGTATTCTATCAATCAATGACAGAGAGGCGCCTAAACCGTGCAAAATTTGGCACTACAAGTCTGCTAAATGGGAAGATCTCATGGCATATTTTCGAACTTTCCCTTGGTTAGACGTTTTTGTTTCCGATCCGACGACCCATCTGACTGCGCCAGGGAGGTTTCTGAAGTTATTTTGGCCGGTATGGAGGCTTACATCCCTTTTTCGAAGAAATGCCCTTCCAACCGCAAGCCTTGGTTTGACCGAAAATGCAAAGAAGCTGTTGCTTCTAAACATCTTGCATACCAACAATGGCGTGAAAATCCTAACACCATAAATCGTAACACATTTGTTCGTGCCAGGAACAGATGCAAAGAAATTATCGACGAAACCAAGGAGATACACAATCAACGGATTAGAAACAAACTTCTCGCTTGTCCCGACAATTCAAGGTCCTTTTGGTCGGTCGCTAAGGCAGTTAGTCAAAATTTCACCAAATCCACCATACCCACCACTCACACGGCCAGATAATTCTATTGCAACGACGCCTGTTGAGAAAGCGAACTTGTTGGCTGAACCTTTGCTTCATATTCTACTATCGATTTCCAAGGAAAAACACCACCTACTATTCCCATAGTGCAGTCAAGGATGCCCGATGTTGTCTTCAGCCAGCGTATCATAAAGCGTATTCTGATGAAGCTAAACACCAAAAAGGCTTCTGGCGCTGACGAAATACCTGCCATAGTTCTTAAAAACTGTGCGAGGGAACTAACACCAGTTTTCCGTAGACTTTTCAACCTATCCTACAGAAAGGGAATATTTCCTTCCTGCTGGAAATGTGCTACAGTTCAGCCGATACCTAAAAAAGGCAAGAAGGACCTTGCCAAATAACTACCGACCAATCGCACTACTTTCAATAATATCGAAAGTCATGGAAAAGGCTATCAATCAGCATCTTCTAAAATATCTTGAAGGATTCAACATTATTAGCGATCACCAATATGGCTTTCGTAAAAACAGATCAACAGGAGATCTTCTGACTTATGTAACACATGTTTGGAACAATGCAATTGAACACTTTGGTTCAGCTGTTGCTCTTGACATATCCCAAGGCATTCGACCGTGTTTGGCACGATGGGCTTTTGCCTACGCTACGTTTCTTATGGTATGTCAGAAAAGTTCTGTTTGTGGCTCTCATGTGTCCTCAGAGAGCGTTCCTTAACGAGTGGCAGTCGGCGGATTTCTTTCTAACACCTTCACTATCAACGCCGGTGTACCCCAATGCACCATACTGTCTCCTACTCTCTTCAAACCTCATTTACATTAACGATCTGCTGGAAAAGACCGAGAATACAATCTACATCTTTGCAGATGACAGTACACTTATCTGTTCATTCACTTTGAACGCTCGGACACCGGCTACTCAGACGAATATCCGCAGACAGCAGGAAGTCATTCAACTTAACAAAGACCTGAAGAAATTCTATCTTGGGGTGACAGTAACCAAGTGAAATTTAACGCTACAAAAACCCAGGCGGCAGTTTTTTCTAAAAAAGTTAACGTTGCTGAACCTGACATAGTTATTGCCGGGACACTCCATTCCTGTAACATCGTCACTCAATTTGTTAGGCGTTATTTTGGAAGCAAATATGTCCTTGCATGAACATGTTGCAGGCATAGCAAGGAGAGCTTTCTCAAAAGTTGGGAATATTATTTCGAACCAGAAAGCTTTACACCTCCACAACAACTGTTTAATTCTTTACAAAGCTCAAATTCGCCCAACTATGGAATACTGCTCCCATGTTTGGAGCTCCGCTCCCAAACATAACATACACTGCATTTGTTGAATTCTATTCAGAGAAGAGCTGTTCGTCTGATTGGAGACCCGGAACTGACCGTCGGCCTTGATTCGCTGGAACATCGAAGAACGGTTGGCGACTTGAGCCTATTCTACAAGTACTTTCATGGAAAGTGTTCGAAGGATGTGGCACGCTTAATTCCTCCCAGAGCAGTGCATATTAGAAGTACATGTCGCGCTAATTCTTCACATCCGTATGAGATTCAGCTTGTTACTACTACGTCACTCCTCGTACAACGCTTTTCAAGCAGTCTTTTATATGGAGAACATCATAATGGAATAATTTGCCCAGGACTGTGTTTCCCACCGAGTACAATCTACAGCGATTCAAGAACAACGTTGAATCGCTTTATCCGCACACGTGTCGCTCCTGTAGCGCTTTAGGAACTTCCCTGTAGCACGTGTGCTTGACCCATAAATATATATATATATATATATATATATATATATATATATATATATATATATATATATATATATATATATAATTCGCTTAATAATAGGAGTTGTGATGTATAAACTATTGTACGTGTAAACAGTATTGCAAAAATTTCTTCTTGGGATCAATTTTATTTCTAATTTACACAAATTCTTTGAAGCAGTAATGAGAATTCTGGTATTGTACTAAATCAAAATAAATTACCAAGCTATCTAATAACAAATATGAATGTAGCTAAATAAACTCCATAAAACTAAGTTTAAATAAATTAACTTTAACTTATATTATTTTTTTATCATTCACCTCCCCGCCTGAATAGGGATTTTACCTTTTTTTATATCCTAAAGGATATCTTGTTTTATGTCCTACGGATCCACCAAGCATGCCTCTCTCCATAACTCCCTGTGAAATTGCGAAATTTTTGACAAATACTCTAGTGAGGTACATCTTTACAGCCCATATGTGCTGACAGGTAGGACACAGTTTTTTAACATATGCCCTAGTTTTCCCGAAAGCTGTCCATGTTAGCCCCCTACTCGCCTGTTTTGGCTTTCTGCATGTTAATTCTCCTTTCAGATCTTAACAGTGTGGCCTAAGTAGATATACTCGTCGACACGTTCTGTGGAGTTATTTCCTATCTGTATGTTGGTATCTTCAGGGCTCATAAATTTTGTTTTTTTTTAAATTCATTTTAACACCTACCCTTAGACAGTAATACTTCACATCCGTATAGAGTTCAGCAGGCTGTTTACTACTCTCCCGCGTACAACGCTTTTCAAGCAATCCCTTTGGAATAATTTGCCCAGGACTGTGTTTCCCACCGAGTACAATTTACAGCGAATTCAAGAACAACGTGAATCCCTTTTTCCGCACACATGCCGCTCCTGGGGTGCTTTAAGGACTTCCCTGTAGCACGTGTGCTGGACCCATAAAAAAAATACATATATATCCGTCAATGTTGTCCAAGTGCCGATACATGCGTTTGTATTTCACGGCACCTTTAAGATAACGTCGTAGTGCTGCCACGGACGTTATAGAATATCTGCAACAACTACTACCTATATATGTGGCCAAGCCAAATATACTTAAATAAATTAATAAATAAAGGGTGCCACTGTAGTATGCGGTCTCCCTGCAAATCTTAATTGTTGCGTGCGGTCTACTTGCAATAAATACATTTCTAAGTAAAAATAATAGTGTAAGTTTCGTTAGTAATGACAATAACAAGTTGCTGATTACGTATATTTCAAAAGAAGCCATGCTTTTGCAAGATTTTTATATTAATATCACTTTTAACGTAGATGCAGTGCATAATGTACATATGCAGAATGACGAAAATAACATTTGTGATAGGTGTGGTGCGGAAAATGCAAAAAAAAAGGAAATGCCAATTATAGAAAGAGAGGTACACTTTCAATCTGTTATTCATTCACACGAGTGGCCAGCGTATAGGAATGTTGGCAGGCGAGGCTTCGACCATCAATTCGTTAATCACCAGCAAAACAATGCTGATTCGCTCACAGGAGCTCATACACAAGATATCGAAAGGTCATGGCTAGATTCCAAAATTTACAACTTAAAGAAAATGAAGTACCATTAAACCATCTTCAATCACATCTCGACCATTTATCCTGGAAGATATTAAGGAAGAATGAAGACGACCATTTTGTTAGCTTTCTAAAGAATATTGTCTCTGTTTATAGATATTAGTTGTAAGTATAGTCGTAATAAAATCATTACTAACAACAAATTTTCGTATTATCAACTATTATTGTATAACAATGTAATAGCAGA
>JAHKBH010000026.1:0-15247 GCA_019049505.1 Pachyrhynchus sulphureomaculatus
GGGGGAGCTGAATTTTGGGTTATAGCTTCATTTTTCTGTGAAATATGACTGAAAAATGAATATCTGTCATGGATATTGGGTCAATCCAAAGTTATAACGGCCCAAAGTTGCAGAAAAATGAACCCACCTGAACCCATAGAGGAGCGAATGAAATTTGTTTTAATATGTTCGTTAAGGTTTTTGTAGATACTAAAAATAACATTATCTGTCATGAAGTCTGATTCTTTATTAAAATAAAATTATATTTTTTTGCTGCCATAACGCATAAGTATTTTTGAGACGCGCTCGCGCCTGTCCTACAACGCGCGCGCCCGTCCTTTAATTTGTTTTTCTCTCAAAGACTACACACATGCGCCAGTGTCTCGAGAGACGCTCAAATCATCATTGAAACAGTTACAAGCAGATTAATATATTTATTTAATTTTCAGTGCACTTTTTTCGCTCTATATTTTTTTTTTACCTTTACCTTACCTTTAAATTTTATTTATATTTATTATTATATTTTTATATAACAACTCTGCACAGAGTAATGGTTTCCAACACCTTCCAAACAATAATTTTGATATAAGCTCTCATGTAACTCTTAATTGTGTATCAGAAGAAGCAGTCAGTAGGTTCTTGAAACAACCTAAAAAAAAATGTCCATGGGTCCTGATATTATTCCCAGTTTCATCGTCAAAGACTGTGTATCCGCGTTCTCGAAGCCAGTGAGCTTCATTTATAACATGGCACTCACAACACATTCATTTCCTCGGGTATGGAAGGAAGCTAGGATAATTCCTCTCTTCAAAAAAGGAAATGTAAATAATATCTCTAATTATAGGCCCATATAGATGCTATCGCCATTTGCGAAAGCATTAGAGGGGTTGATTCACAAAGATGTGTTTAATCAAGTAAAACATTCTATATCTGAATCTCAGCATGGCTTCTATAAAAGTCGCAGTACGATCAAGAATCTGGCCAGTTTCACTCATTTTGTAAGTCAGACCTTAGATGCTCGTGGTCAGGTTGATGCTGTTTATATGGATTTTTCAAAGGCGTTCGATCGAGTAGATCATTCTATCTTCCTTCTTAAATTGAGGTGGCTTGGTTTCGATGACAATTTCATCCGACTGTTTGCCTCCTATTTGAGTGACAGGTATCAATATGTCGATATTGGTAGTAATCACTCCTTCAGATTCAAAGCTACAAGTAGAGCTCCTTAGGCAGTATATTGGCTCCACTGATATTCTCTCTATTTATTAACGATATAGGCATAAACGTTTCTAGCAATGTTCTATTGTTTGCGGATGATTTAAAGATTTTCAGACAAATACATTGCGTTTTCTGATTGCATTGCACTGCAAGATGATATACCACTAGTTAGCAACTGGTGCACAGCTAACAACTTACCTCTAAATGCCGAAAAGTGCTACAAAATGACGTACGCTAATAAAAATACCCTAACTCAATCTGACTATTATATAAATCTTAAGATATTGAAGGATTTAAAATCCATCAGGAACCTTGGCGTAGTTTTTGACGCTGGGATTCATATTTAGCAAAACTTTCGTGATTTCTCAAACATTGATACAATTAAATCTCTGTACTTTGCATATTTTCGTTCAAAATTAGAATACGCAGCAATAGTGTGGCATCCTATACACTCAAAGTACACTTCCCAATAGAAGGGGTACAACGAAAATTTTAAAAATATCTCGTATATGAAATGGAGAGTGTTTTCCCACCACGAGGCTCGCCACAGGAAACTCTGCTTCGCAGATTTCAGATATCGTCATTGGCCGACCGTCGCAATTTTTATACTGGTTTGTTTTTTGTTTAAAATTTGCAACTCAGCTATCGACTGTCCCTACTTATTGTCAAAACTATACTTTAACGTACCATCTCGTGCGTTAAGACATTATCCGGTGTTCAACTTACCGTTCCATGCTTCCAATTTTCAGTTAAAAGACCCCCTTTTTCAAGCTACGAAGATTTTTAATGTGAATTCCAACGACATTGATATTACCAATCTAACATATCCTCAGTTTTTGAAGGTTGCACGGGATAGTTGTCTTGGGAATATTATTAACTAATATTGTAGCGTATACTGTTAGAGCTGAAACTTATTATTGTAATGTGTTTATCCTAAAAGACTCGTTTAGTTTTAACTTAACTTTAGTCACATTATCTTGTTAATGGATATATTTATCTGTTAGACAATAGAGATTATAATTGTTACAAAAAAGTTCTTCTTTGTCACATTTGGTCAATGTGGTTCTATGTTTGGCTGACGGGCCAAACCAAGTCAGCACAAACGCTATTACCATTATGTATTAAGGAATGACCTGACAATGTTACATGTTTTCAAAATCACTGACTTCTGAATGTTTCTGTGTATGTTTGTGTTGAGTCCTAATTGTACCAAGTGTGGTGTGAATGTTATTGGTGTAAGGCCTGTGGGTGATATAATGAGGGGGACAACGATGACTTTTTCTTGTTTCCATAGCTTTTTTTTATTTCCATTGCAAGGTCTGTGTATTTGGAAATTTTTTTTTTGTGTATCTGGATGTTTGTGTCGTTGGGCACCGCTATGTCAATTAGATAGGTGACTTTTTTTCTTTTTTGCACTGAAAAGTAATATCGGGTCTATTGACGGAGACTGCTTTATCCGTATGGATACTGATGTCCCAGTAGAGCTTGTAATCTTTATTTTCAAGTATGGATGTTGGTGTGTATTTGTAGTAGGGATCTGTGTTTTCTATGAGTTTGTATGTTGTGGCTAGTGCTTGGTGAACTACTTTGGCCGCTGAGTCATGTCTGGCTGTGAATTCCGTTCCGGCTAATATTTTACATCCGCTGTTATGTGTTCAATCTTTCTGCTGGTGGCATTTTTTTGTCTACTGGTGGGCATTTCCTCTGGTTAATATGACTTTATCCTGGATGGCAAGTAAGAAGCCTTCTGTTTCAGGGAATAGCTGCCCATCCTGTAACCAGGTGTATGATTGTTTTTTATTTACATGGTCTTGCTCTATGTGGTGTCTGTGTTTTTTTCCGTGGAGTGTTTTCTCTGACCACGTTTTTCATCTTTTCCTGTTGTAACTGGGTGTGGCTATGTGTGTCTGCTGAGTGGTCTGCCCGGGATAAGTCGAGAGGGGTGTAGTTTTTGTCTGCTTTCACTGTCGCTGTATGGAGGCTGGTTTGCTTGCTGTGAAAGAATTTCCTAAGTGCTTGTATTTGTTTTTGTGTGTAATGATCTGATGTCTATAATTCCTCTTCCTCCTGCCTTCCTCTCGATGGTAAGTCTTTCTTTGCATGCGTTGGGGTGTATTTTCCTGTATTTGGTGAATTGAGATCGTATAAGGATGTGAATATTTTCTAAGTCTGTTTGTGACCATTTGATAATACCAAATGAATATGTGAGTATAGGTATAGCGAACGTGTTGATGGCTTTAGTGAGATTATTTAGAGTTTTGCTGTAAAAGTTTCGTCAGTCTGTTTTTGAATTCGGTTCGGAGCTCTGTTTTGATGTGAGTGTGGTTGAGTTTGGTGCTTTGTTGGAATCCTAGATATTTGTATGTTTCTTTGTCGAACATGTTATCGATGTTTCATTGTTGATGGTTTCCGTCTCATGGTGGCACTTCCATTGACCTTTGTTGATGTGGAGCACTTTGCATTTACTTATACCAAATCCCATATTGACATCTAAGGTAAATATTTCTGTGATTTTGAGGAGTTCTTTCAGCTGTGTTTTTGTGGCAGCGTAGAGTTTTATGTCATCCATATAGAGGAGATGGTTTATTTTATGTTAATTCACCTTTTGGTGTCTGATATTGAAGCCATGCTCTGTTCTGTTTAGTATATTTGAGAGTGGATTGAAACAGAGGCAAAACCATAGAGCGCTGAGCGAGTCTCCCTGAAATATACCCCGTCTGATGTACAGCTCTTCTGTTTGGATGCGTTCGGTTTGTGTTGTCTAGGCGTATTTTGGTTTTCCATGTTTTCATAATTTGCGCGAGAAATTGCCTGAGGTGTTGGTTGATTTTATAGATTTCTAGGGCTCTGGTTAACCAGCTGTGGGGTATGGAGTCGAAAGTTTTTCTATAGCCTATGTAACCGATGTGAAGGTTTCTGTGTTCTTTTCTGGTTTGTCCCATAATCACGCTATCTATGATCAGCTGCTCTTTGCATCCTCGACTATTTTTCCTGCATCCCTTCTGCTCTTCTGTGAGAATATTGTTGTCTGTTAGGTGTTGTTCTATTTTCTTGGAAATTGTGGCTGTGATGATCTTGTATAAGGTTGGGAGACAGGTGATGGGTCGGTAGTTTGACGGGTTTGTGGTGTCTGAGCTTTTGGGTTTAACGTATGTTATTCCTTGTGTAAGGAAAGTGGGAAATGTGTGTGGTTATAGAATGGCTTTGTTGATTTGGTGTGTGAGTGCTTCGTGTATGGTGGTAAACTGTTTGTACCAGAAGTTTTGTATAGTGTCTATTCCAGGACATTTCCAGTTGTGTGTGTGTTTGATAGTTTCTGTAATTTCTTGTGTATTTAATGTGTAATTTTCTTGTTCTGTCACATGTTTATGTTTGCCTTCTTCGGCTTTGATCCCGGGGGTGTTATCATTGTGTAGTTTGGGTTCTGACCAGATACTTTTCCAATGATCTGTGAGTTTTTGTTTGTTTGGTGGTTCAGATACTTCTGTCTGTCCGTTGTACATAGTTTTCCGGTAGAACTGTTTTTCGCTTCTTCAGAAGAGGTTGTTGGTGTCTTTCCTCTCGTTTGATTCTTTGTATCTACGGAGTCTTGCGGCATATACAGATAGTTTTTGTTTCAAAGTATAGAGGATTTCTGGCAGTGCTCTGTTGGAGACTTAGATTTCATCTTGTTTACTCCCTGTGTGATACGTTTGGACGCGTTCCCGCTTGTAAACTGGGTAAGATGTCCCAGATCTCTCCTGATTTTGTTTTCTATTCTTATTTGCCATTTAAATTTTGGTTTTGTCCTGTTGGGGTTTCCTTGTCGTTGAGGGAGTTTTTGATTATTTTGTGTTAGAGTGGCGATTGCTGCTGCGTATATTATTGTGTGAATGTCTTCGATTGTGTTAAGTCTGTTATATACTGAAGTATTATGTGCTTGTTTATTGTGTTGAGGATTGGTTGCGTGCTCTGTTTGAAAAATTAAACGAGGGATGGGATTTCTTGTGTGGGGTCGGTGCTTGACCATCGAGCTAGATGTGACTCCATTTCTTTTTGTTTTGAGAGTGTTCGGGGTGATGTTGTATGGATGTTGTTGAGGTGGCGAGTGATTCATTTGTTGTCCTGTGATATGGTGTCGTGCGCGGTACTGGCAATATTATTTTGCGTTATGCTCCTCCTGGGTGGTGGTCTTGTTGTTTTCGACTGGGTGGTTGTGTGTGTGAGGCTGGTTCGGTATCTGCTGTTTTTATTGTTTTCTATTGTTTGGTTGGTCTGTGTTCAGTTCAACAGCCACTGTGTCCTTGATGGTTTGCAATTCGAAAGTTGTGAGACGATTGTTCTTGGTAATAACTCTTTTTTGGTCTATTACTCTCTGTTCTGTAACAAGTAATTGCAGATGTGGATATTCGGTCAAGAATAGTCTGTGCAGTTCCGGTCTGTAGCCCGATGTTATTCTTTCGAGTTTGGTGGCGGTGTAGTAACACGCATTACCGCCCTGTTTAACTCATCCGTCCACTTTAACCGCTGTCTTGGTTTGCCAGCCTTGGTAGTTGCATTTTGTCCTTGCAAAACATACGCGGTTTGGCCTGGCTTTGGTGGTTGGTTTGTCCCGCATCTACGTCGGTTGCGCTTGGGATTGATGGTGGTGGGTCCAAGCGGCGAGTGAGTCTCTTTTCAGTGATTTCTTTGTCAGGTTTTGTGTTTTCATCATAGCAGCGCATGGCGTGTTCGTTGATTCCTGTGGTGCAACTCATGCGTTGCTGTGATTTTTTCCCGCCTTGGTGGGTGTCGGCTTAGTCGCCGACACAACACTTTTGGCAGGTCCATTTTCGGTTGCCTGGTCTTCATCGTTTTGGTCGAGCTGCCATTTCCCGCGACGTCCTCGACCGTTACGTCGCTCGCCCGATGCTTCTTTTATTGGTCTGCTGTTGTCTGGAATGTTCTCAATGTTTTGTGGTGTCAGAAGCTCAAAGTGTCCCGACATTGGGTTGCTTGTTAGTAGAAGGTAAATAGTTTTGTTGTATTTCCCGTACTTATTATTGTCGGTCTGTCCGTAAAAGTTATTTTTGTATGTCTTGTTCTTCGTTGTTTTGAGAAGATATGAAAGTTGCTATTTTGTGTTTCCGAGAGGGCAAGTATCTCTAGGCTCGTTCCATAGGTGCCATTTTTCCTCATATAATTTTATAGTAAGTCTTTTATATCGTCGACTTCAATTAATGAAAATGTGTGAAGTTCCGACCAGTTTTGTTGTAAATGTCTTAGAGCAACCTCTCGGAGTTTCTCATGATGGTTTTTGGTGGCCATACAAGTGTAAGCTAACTGCACGGAAAAGGCAATTTCCATTACCTACAATGTCGGATCTGGTAAAACTATCGGAGATAGTTTTGGCTGAGGCGGTTGTTTGGGTCGTCTGTGGTTGTTGTTGTTGTGGTGTTGCTATAGCTGTTTGTACGACCGGGGTCCGCCTCCGCAACACCCTTCCATTATCATTACTATAATTATTATTCTTTAACATAGTATTCCCACGAGTATCCTAGGAAAGAGGGGTCGACTGCGGCAGAGCCTGGATGCCACAGCAAGGCTACTTACTCCCGGAGGGCGCCCGGTATCCGGGGGAACCGTTCGCGACTCATAAACGCTGAGCCATTCATCTTCTCAGCACGGTAAACACCTTAAGATTGCGTTTTTGTTACACATAACCTGGACAACACAAGACAGCACAACATGACTCAGGTACCTCGGGATCGTCAATGCCCGTACTAGGAGAATCCTGGGATTCCCCTAGCCCCTGAGGGGTTATTATTATTATTTATTACAAAAAGTTCTTCTTTCTCACATTTGATCAATGTGGTTCCATGTTTGGCTGACGGGCCAAAACCAAGTCAGCACAAACGCTATTACCATTCCGTATTAAGGAATGACCTGACAATGTTACATGTTTTCAAAATCACTGACTTCTGAATGTTTCTGTGTATGTCCGTGTTGAGTCCCAATTGCACTAAATGTGGTGTGAATGTTATTGGTGTAAGGCCTGTGGCTGATATAATGAGGGGGACAATGATGACTTTTTCCTGTCTCCATAGCCTTTTTATTTCCGTTGCAAGGTCTGTGTATTTGGAAATTTTTTCTGTGTATTTCGCTTGGATGTTTGTGTCGTTGGGGACAGTTATGTCAATCAGATAGGTGACTTTTCCCTGTTTTGCACTGAAAAGTAATATCGGGTCTATTGGCGGAGACTGTTTTTATCTGTATGGATACCGATATCCCAGTAGAGCTTGTAATCTTCATTTTCAAGTATGGATTTGGCGTGTATTTGTAGTAGGGATCTGTGTTTTCTATGAGTCTGTATGTTGTGGCTAGTGCGTGGTGAACCACTTTGGCAGCTGAATCATGCCTGGCTGTGTACTCCGTTCCGGCCAATATTTTACATCCGCTCGTTATGTGTTCGATCGTTTCTTTCTGCTGGTGGCATTTCCTACATCTGTCCTCTGCAATAGTCGGGTCTTTGATGATATGCTTTTGTAGTTTCTGGTTAATATGACTTTAATCCTGGATGGCAAGTAAGAAGCCTTCAGTCTCAGGGAATAGCTGCCCATCCCGTAACCAGGCGTATGATTTGTTTTTTATTTACGTGGTCTTGTTTCTATGTGGTATCTGTGTTTTTCCGTGGAGTGTTTTCTCTGACCACGTTTTCATCTTTTCCTGTTGTAATTGGGTGTGACTGTGTGTGTCTGCTGAGTGGTCTGCCCGGGCTAAGTCGAGAGGTGTGTAGTTTTTGTCTGCTTTCACTGTCGCTGTGTGGAGGCTGGTTTGCTTGCTGTGAAAGAATTTCCTAAGTGTTTGTATTTGTTTTGTGTGTAATGATCTGATGTCTATAATTCCTCTTCCTCCTGCCTTCCTCTCGATGGTAAGTCTTTCTTTGCATGCGTTTTGGGGTGTAATTTCCTGTATTTGGTGAATTGAGATCGTATAAGGATGTGAATATTTTCTATGTCTGTTTTGTGACCATTTGATGATACCAAATGAATATGTGAGTATAGGTATAGCGAACGTGTTGATGGCTTTAGTGAGATTCTTAGAGTTGAGTTTTGTTTGCAAAAGTTTCGTCAGTCTGTTTTTTGAATTCGGTTCTGAGCTCTGTTTTGATGTGAGTGTGGTTGAGTTTGGTGCTTTGTTGGAAGCCTAGATATTTGTATGTTTCTTTATCGAACATGTTATCGAGCGTTTCATTGTTTGATGGTTTCTGTCTCATGGTGGTGCTTCCATTGGCCTTTGTTGATGTGGAGCACTTTGCATTTACTTATACCAAATTCCATATTGACATCTAAGGTGAATATTTCTGTGATTTTGAGGAGTTCTTTCAGCTGTGTTTGTGTGGCAGCGTAGAGTTTTATGTCGTCCATATATAGGAGGTGGTTTATTTTATGTTGATTCTCTTTTTGGTGTCTGATATTGAAGCCATGCTCTGTTCTGTTTAGTATATTTGAGAGTGGATTGAGACAGAGGCAAAACCATAGAGCACTGAGCGAGTCTCCCTGAAATATACCCCGTCTGATGTACACTCTTCTGTTTGGATCCGTTCGGTTTTGTGTTTCTAGGCGTATTTTGGTTTTTCCATGTTTTCATAATTTGTGCGAGAAACTGCCTGAGGTGTTGGTTGATTTTTATAGATTTCTAGGGCCCTGATTAACCAGCTGTGGGGTATGGAGTCGAAGGCTTTTTTATAGTCTATATGTAACCGATGTGAAGGTTTCTGTGTTCTTTTCTGGTTTGTCCCATAATCACGCTATCTATAATCAGCTGCTCTTTGCATCCTCGACTATTTTTCCTGCATCCCTTCTGCTCTTCTGTGAGGATATTGTTGTCTGTTAGGTGTTGTTCTATTTTCTTCGATATTGTGGCTGTGATGATCTTGAATAGGGTTGTAGGGTTGGAAGACAGGTGATAGGTCGGTAGTTTTGACGGGTTTGTGGTGTCTGAGCTTTTGGGTTTTAACGTATGTTATTCCTTGTGTGAGGAAAGTGGGAAATGTGTGTGGTTGTAGAATGGCTTTGTTGATTTGGTGTGTGAGTGCTTCGTGTGTGGTGGTAAACTGTTTGTACCAGAAGTTTTGTATATTGTCTATTCCAGGACATTTCCAGTTGTGTGTGTGTTTGATAGTTTCTGTAATTTCTTGTGTATTAAATGTGGTATTTTCTTGTTCTGTCACATGTTTATGTTTGTCTTCTTCGGCTTTGATCCAGGGGGTGTTATTATTGTGTTGTTTGGGTGCTGACCAGATACTTTTCCAATAATCTGTGAGTTCTTGTTTGTTTGGTGGTTCAGTCGCTGCTATCTGTTTGTTGTACATAGTTTTCCGGTAGAACTTTTTTCGCTTCTTCGGAAGAGGTTGTTGGTGTCTTTCCTCTCTTCCTCTATTATTATTATTATTTATTACAAAAGTTCTTCTTTCTCACATTTGATCAATGTGGTTCCATGTTTGGCTGACGGGCCAAAACCAAGTCAGCACAAACGCTATTACCATTCCGTATTAAGGAATGACCTGACAATGTTACATGTTTTCAAATCACTGACTTCTGAATGTTTCTGTGTAGTCCGTGTTGAGTCCCAATTGCACTAAATGTGGTGTGAATGTTATTGGTGTAAGGCCTGTGGCTGATATAATGAGGGGGACAATGATGACTTTTTTCCTGTCTCCATAGCCTTTTTATTTCCGTTGCAAGGTCTGTGTATTTGGAAATTTTTCTGTGTATTTCGTTTGGATGTTTGTGTCGTTGGGGACAGCTATGTCAATTAGATAGGTGACTTTTCCTTTTTTTGCACTGAAAAGTAATATCGGGTCTATTTGCGGAGACTGTTTTATCTGTATGGATACCGATGTCCCAGTAGAGCTTGTAATCTTCATTTTCAAGTATGGATGTTGGCGTGTATTTGTAGTAGGGATCTGTGTTTTCTATGAGTTTGTATGTTTGGCCAGTGCTTGGTGAACTACTTTGGCAGCTGAATCATGCCTGGCTGTGTACTCTGTTCCGGCCAATATTTTACATCCGCTCGTTATGTGTTCGATCGTCTCCTTCTGCTGGTGGCATTGTCCTACATCTGTCCTCTGCAATAGTCGGGTCTTTGATGATATGCTTTTGGTAGTTTCTGGTTAATATGACTTTATCCTGGATGGCAAGTAAGAAGCCTTCAGTCTCAGGGAATAGCTGCCCATCCTGTAACCAGGTGTATGATTGTTTCTTATTTACGTGGTCCTGTTCCATGTGGTATCTGTGTCTTCCGTGGAGTGCTTTTTCTGACCACGTTTTCATCTTTTCCTGTTGTAATTGGGTATGACTGTGTGTGTCTGCTGAGTGGTCTGCCCGGGCTAAGTCGAGAGGTGTGTAGTTTTTGTCTGTTTTCACTGTCGCTGTGTGGAGGCTGGTTTGCTTGCTGTGAAAGAATTTCCTAAGTGTTTGTATTTGTTTTGTGTGTAATGATCTGATGTCTATAATTCCTCTTCCTCCTGCCTTCCTCTCGATGGTAAGTCTTTCTTTGCATCCGTTGGGGTGTAATTTCCTGCATTTTTGGTGAATTGAGATCGTATAAGGATGTGAATATTTTCTATGTCTGTTTGTGACCATTTAATGATACCAAATGAATAGGTGAGTATAGGTATAGCGAACGTGTTGATGGCTTTAGTGAGATTCTTAGAGTTGAGTTTTGTTTGCAAAAGTTTCGTCAGTCTGTTTTTTGAATTCGGTTCTGAGCTCTGTTTTGATGTGAGTGTGGTTGAGTTTGGTGCTTTGTTGGAAGCCTAGATATTTGTATGTTTCTTTGTCGAACATGTTATCGAGTGTTTCATTGTTGATGGTTTCTGTCTCATGGTGGCACTTCCATTGGCCTTTGTTGATGTGGAGCACTTTGCATTTACTTATACCAAATTCCATATTGACATCTAAGGTGAATATTTCTGTGATTTTGAGGAGTTCTTTCAGCTGTGTTTGTGTGGCAGCGTAGAGTTTTATGTCGTCCATATATAGAAGGTGTTTTATTTTATGTTGATTCACTTTTTGTCTGATATTGAAGCCATGCTCTGTTCTGTTTAGTATATTTGAGAGTGGATTGAGACAGAGGCAAAACCATAGAGCACTGAGCGAGTCTCCCTGAAATATACCCCGTCTGATGTACAGCTCTTCTGTTTGGATCCGTTCGGTTTGTGTTTCTAGGCGTATTTTGGTTTTCCATGTTTTCATAATTTGCGCGAGAAACTGCCTGAGGTGTTTGGTTGATTTTAATAGATTTCTAGGGCCCTGATTAACCAGCTGTGGGGTATGGAGTCGAAGGCTTTTTTTTATAGTCTATGTAACCGATGTGAAGGTTTCTGTGTTCTTTTCTGGTTTGTCCCATAATCACGCTATCTATAATCAGCTGCTCTTTGCATCCTCGACTATTTTTCCTGCATCCCTTCTGCTCTTCTGTGAGAATATTGTTGTCTGTTAGGTGTTGTTCTATTTTCTTCGAAATTGTGGCTGTGATATCTTGTATAGGGTTGGAAGACAGGTGATAGGTCGGTAGTTTGACGGGTTTTGTGGTGTCTGAGCTTTTGGTTTAACGTATGTTATTCCTTGTGTGAGAAAGGTGGGAAATGTGTGTGGTTGTAGAATGGCTTTTGTTGATTTGGTGTGTGAGTGCTTCGTGTGTGGTGGTAAACTGTTTGTACCAGAAGTTTTTGTATATTGTCTATTCCAGGACATTTCCAGTTTTGATGTGAGTGTGGTTGAGTTTGGTGCTTTGTTGGAAGCCTAGATATTTGTATGTTTCTTATTATGACTGTTCTCGTTTTTCTTTCTCACAATTGGTCAATGTGGTTCCATGTTTGGCTGACGGGCGCAAACCAAGTCAGCACAAACGCATTACTATTGTGTATTAAGGAATGACCTGACAATGTTACAAATGTTTTCAAAATCACTGACTTCTGAATGTTTTTGTGTATGTTTGTGTTGAGGTCCCTAATTGTACTAAGTGTGGTGTGAATGTTGTTGGTGTAAGGCCTGTGGCTGATATAATGAGGGGGACAATGATGACTTTTTTCTTGTTTCCATAGCCTTTTTATTTCCGTTGCAAGATCTGTGTATTTGGAAATTTTCTCTGTGTATTTCATTTGGATGTTTGTGTCGTTGGGGACAGCTATGTCAATTAGATAGGTGAGTTTTTCTTTTTTGCACTGAAAAGTAATATCGGGTCTATTGCGGAGACTGTTTTATCTGTATGGATACCGATGTCCCAGTAGAGCTTGTAATCTTCATTTTCAAGTATGGATGTTGGCGTGTATTTGTAGTAGGATCTGTGTTTTCTATGAGTTTGCATGTTGTGGCCAGTGCTTGGTGAACTACTTTGGCAGCTGAATCATGCCTGGCTGTGTACTCTGTTTCCGGCCAATATTTTACATCCGCTCGTTATGTGTTCGATCGTTTCTTTCTGCTGGTGGCATTTCCTACATCTGTCCTCTGCAATAGTCGGGTCTTTTGATGATATGCTTTTGGTAGTTTCAGGTTAATATGACTTTATCTTGATGGCAAGTAAGAAGCCTTCAGTCTCAGGGAATAGCTGCCCATTCTTGTAACCAGGTGTATGATTGTTTTTTATTTACGTGGTCTTGTTCTACGTCGGTATCTGTGTTTTCCGTGGAGTGTTTTCTCTGACCACGCTTTCATCTTTTCCTGCTGTAATTGGGTGTGACTGTGTGTGTCTGGTGAGTGGTCTGCCCGGGCTAAGTCGAGAGAGGTGTGTAGTTTTTGTCTGCTTTCACTGTCGCTGTGTGGAGGCTGGTTTGCTTGCTGTGAAAGAATTTCTAAGTGTTTGTATTTGTTTTTGTGTGTAATGATCTGATGTTCTATAATTCCCTCTTCCTCCTGCCTTCCTCTCGATGGTAAGTGTCTTTCCTTTGCAGGTTGGCGTTGGGGTGTACACTTTCCTGTATTTGGGTGAATTGAGATCGTATAAGGATGTGAATATTTTCTATGTCTGTTTGCGACCATTTGATGATACCAAATGAATATGTGAGAACAGGTAAAGATAGCGAACGTTTTGATGGCTTTAGTGAGATTCTTAGAGTTGAGTTTTGTTTGCAAAAGTTTCGTCAGTCTGTTTTTGGAATTCGGTTCTGAGCTCTGTTTGATGTGAGTGTGGTTGATTTGGTGCTTTGTTTTGGAAGCCTTGATATTAGTATGTTTCTTTGTCGAACATTGTTAATCGAGTGTTTCATTGTTAATGGTTTCTGTCTCATGGTAGCACTTCGATTGGCCTTTAGGTTGCATGTGGGAGCACTTTGCATTTACTTATACCAAATTCCATATTGACATCTAAGGTGAATATTTCTGTGATTTTGAGGAGTTCTTTTCAGCTGTGTTTGTGTGGCAGCGAGAGAGTTTTATGTCGTCCATATATAGGAGGTGGTTTATTTTATGTTGGTTCACTTTTTGGTGTCTGATATTGAAGCCATGCTCTTTTCTGTTTAGTATATTTGAGAGTGGATTGAGGCAGAGGCAAACCATAGAGCGCTGAGCGAGTCTCCCTGAAATAGACCCCGTCTGATGTAACAGCTCTTCTGTTTTCGATGCGTTCGTTTGGTGTTTTCTAGGCGTATTTTGGTTTTCCATGATTTTCATAAATTTGCACGAGAAACTGCCTGAGGTGTTGGTTGATTTTTATAGATTTCTAGGGCCCTGATTAACCAGCTGTGGGGTATGGAGTCGAAGGCTTTTTTATAGTCTAATGTAACCGATGTTGAAGGTTTTTCTGTGTTCTTTTCTGGTTTGTCCCATAATCACGCTATCTATAATCAATCTGCTCTTTGCAAATCCTCGACTATTTTTTCCTGCATCCCTTCTGCTCTTCTGTGAGAATATTGTTGTCTGTTAGGTGTTGTTCTATTTTCTTCGAAATTGTAGCTGTGATGATCTTGTATAGGGTTGGAAGACAGGTGATAGGTCGGTAGTTTGACGGGTTTGTGGTGACTGAGCTTTTGGGTTTAACGTATGTTATTCCTTGTGTGAGGAAAGTGGGAAATGTGTGTGGTTGTAGAATGGCTTTGTTGATTTGGTGTGTGAGTGCTTCGTGTGTGGGTGGTAAACTGTTTGTACCAGAAGTTTTGTATATTGTCTATTCCAGGACATTTCCAGTTGTGTGTGTGTTTGATAGTTTTCTGTAATTTCTTGTGTATTTAATGTGGTATTTTCTTGTTCTGTCACATGTTTATGTTTGTCTTCTTCGGCTTTGATCCAGGGGGTGTTATTATTGTGTAGTTTGGGTTCTGACCAGATACTTTTTCCAATAATCTGTGAGTTCTTGTTTGTTTGGTGGTTCAGTCACTGCTATCTGTTTGTTGGTACATAGTTTTCCGGTAGAACTGTTTTTCGCTTCTTCGGAAGAGGTTGTTGGTGTCTTTCCTCTCATTTGATTCTTTGTATCTACGGAGTCTTGCGGCTTATACAGATAGTTTTTTTGTTTCAAGGTATCGAGGATTTTCTGGCAGTGTTCTGTTGGGAGACTTAGATTTGATCTTGTTTGCCCCCTGTGTGACACGTTTGGACGCGTTCCCGCTTATAAACTTGGGTAAGATGTCCTAGATCTCTCTCCTGATGTTGTTGATTTTGTTTTCTATTCTTATTTGCCATTTGAATTTCGGTTTGTCCTGTTGGGGTTTCCTTGTCGTTGAGGGAGTTTGTTGATTATTTTTGTTGTTAGAGTGGTGATTGCTGCTGCATATATTATGTTTGAATGACTTCGATTGTGCTTAAGTCTGTTTATATACGGGGAGGTATTATGTGCTTGTTTAGTGTGTTAAGGATTGGTTGCGTACTCTGTCTGAAGATTAAACGAGGGATGGGGATTTCATGTATGTGGGGTCGGTGCCTGAACCATCGAGCTAGATGTGACTACCCAGTTTTGCTTGTAAGTGTTTGTTATGAGAGGTGATTCGGGGTGATGTTGTGTGAGATGTTGTATTAGAGGGTGCGAGTGATTCATGTTGTTGTCTGTTGATATGGTGTTGCGCGGTACTCGCAATATTATTTTGCGTTATGCTCCT
>JAHKBH010002793.1:0-59701 GCA_019049505.1 Pachyrhynchus sulphureomaculatus
TTAGGCAGTATTGATATCCGAATTTTGTAGTAGTCAACGTAATTTAATATGTTATCTGCATTGCTTACACTGTTGAATTTTAATATATGACTCACGAGATTATAATTTGCTGTGTGAAGTTCAATCTGTTAATTTAAGGATTGGTGTAGGTCTTTAAATTTTCGCTTAAAAAATTTTTTAATCTAATAACTGTTCACTACTGAAATTTTATGTTCGAATATTAATAAATGTGATGTCAAATGACTGGTCTTGGATCTGAGAATGTCAACGAGGATATACAATTTTGGGAAAAAAGTGTAGGGATTTTTCACAAAATGTAAATAAAACTGCGCTGTGATGGTTAGAGCTTAATGCTAGAGAGTATATGCGGCATTCTACAATGAGTATGTGAGGCATTCTACGATAGTATTATGTTCTCTATATTCCATTCCATAAGTTTTAATACAGGAATATAAAATTTTCGTAAATCTAATTCCCCACACTAATCCACCTGTAGCTTAGCCAAGAAAAAACAGAGGACGGATGCCCCCTCCCCGCCCCCATGTATACAGAAAAGAGCATCTACCCTTAAGAACTTAATTTTTTATTAGACAAAGATGATAAAGTTCCATGTTGAGAAAAATTCTTTTCTGTAAAAAATCTACACCCTACGGACATTGATTTTAAGTAGGATTGGATCTTAAAAATTTCAGTCTGAAACGGTTATTAGTGTTCCGTACGGAACACTTATAAGATCACTTCGGTGTCTGTCTGTCTGTCTGTCTGTCTGTCTGTCTGTCTGTCTGTCTGTCTGTCTGTCTGTCTGTCTGTCTGTCTGTCACACCCGATTTTCTCCGAAACTATTTGACATAGAAAGGTGAAATTTGGTAATAATATAGGAATTGATGGCCTCATCAGAGCCATGTAGTTTTGAGAATTAAATTTTGACTTAAGGGGTTAGTTTTGGGGGGTGAAGTCGGAAGCGAAAAAAACATTTTTTTACTAGGTCATCGGGTGTGGTGTCAAATGAAAGCTTGTGAAAACACGAGTAAAAAATATATATATAATATTATACTTGCGCGCACTTTTCGTTGTGTTATTTTTAAAAATTCGCGAAATATCGCTGTCCCGGGCCTTATCTCGAAAAGTACTTATCAAAAAATTTGGAAAAAATTCTGGAATATTCTCCACGGGGTGTAGATTGAACGAAAATTATCACGAGTGCATTACCTTTAATAATTTATATGGTATATAAAAAAAAACAAAAATTTCAAGGTCATCAGATTTCAGTAAAGATTGGAAACAAACTTTGTTGAAAACTCATTTAGGGTGTGTTTTGTGAAGTCACTGATCATTTTATACCACCGTAACATAAATTTTGACTTAAGGGGTTCGTTTTGAGGGGTGAAATCGGAAGTGAAAAAAATTTTTTTTTACTAGGTCATCGAGTGTGGTGTCAAATGAAAGCTTGTGAAAACACGAGTAAAAATATGTATATATATACATATATATATATATATATATATATATATATATATATATATATATATATATATATATATATATATATATATATATACTCGTATATAATGTAATACTTGCGCACACTTTTCTTCGTATTACTTTTAAAAAATCGCTGTCCCCTACCTTATCTCGAAAAGTACTAATCAAAAAATTTTGAAAAAATTCTGGAATATTCTCCACGGGGTATAGATTGAACGAAAATTATCACGAGTGCATTACCTTTAATAATTTATTTGGTATATAAAAAAAAACAGAATTTCAAGGTCACCAGTTTTCAGTAAAGATTGGAAACAAACTTTATTGAAAACTCATTTGGGGTGTGTTTTGTGAAGTCACTGATCATTTTATACCACCCTAACAAAAATTTTTATTTTGAAAACAATCAACGTACGGAACACTAATTGTGCAAGTTCAACTTGCACTTGACCGGTTTTTTTTAAGAAAAATCTTCCTTTCGCGGTAATTTCTTTTTCTTTCAATTGGATTTCAGTTCTTACAGTTTCATTTGATGAAAACGTTTTTCCTTTATGATAAATCTCCCTCATCACACATATATGTGTATATACATATATATATATATATATATATATATATATATATATATATATATATATATATATATATATATATATATATATATATATATATATATATATATATATATATATATATATATATATATATATATATATATATATATATATATATATGTATATATATATATATATATATATATATATATATATATATATATATATATATATATATATATATATATATATATATATATATATATATATATATATATATATATATATATATATATATATATATATATATATATATATATATATATATATATATATAAATATATATATAGGTGTATGCATATCCTACCTTTTGAATCTTAGTTACACTGCTGCCTGCTCCTCAGCAATCTTAAGTTATAGTATTTTCAGAGTATTTTATTGTATTCTGATAGAATTTTTGTTAAGAAGATTGGTTAAGTTATTTTAAGTTAAGAAATACTACAACACTGAAAAACGTTCGTCAATTCAGAATAATTTTGATTAGCAACTTATTTTCTGATACTGAATACACTAGATAGCCTAAAAATAATTTCAAATTGGTTTGAGTGTAGAAAATGAGAATTCAACAGGAGTGAGGAGAAAGATGGGGGCACGAAGCATGATCGTGGTCTTTCGAAATTTAGCTGCTATGAAACATTTGACCTGAGGAGAACGAATTTTTTGTGTGAGAGTTTTCCACAAAAAATAAATACGCGTTTACATGAGGCAAAAATTTAGTATTCAATGCCATCTCTCTCTCAATCCTTTCACCCGAATAGGAGTATCGGTGACACTATACAATTGCTGCTTCAACAGTCAATCTCCAGGCATTTCGATCCTGCGCGACTTGACTTGACTCGTGCATACCCTCCCAAGGAGAGATCTTACTTGGTCGGACCATCTTGTCAGAGACCGTCCCCTTGATCTTTTACCTTCTACCTTCCCAGTTACTACAAGCTTTTCCATGGCATCAACTTCCGTCATAATGTGACCAAAATATTTCAGGTACTGTCTATTAATTCTATTTGAAAGTCGCTCATTTATACTAAGCTCTTCAAGAACAGATACATTAGTACGATGTTCGGTATATGATACTCCGAGGATTCTTCGATATGCCTACATCTGAAACGCATCGATTCGTCTTTTGTCAGCTTGTTTAATGGTCCATCTTTCTTATGCGTAAGTTGCTATGGGGAATATAAGGCCGGATAGCAATCTTAATTTTGTATTTTTTATGACAGCTGGATCTTTCCAGACCTTAGTGAGTGTAATGGTCGAGTTTCTAGCCATTGCGAAAAGTCTTCTTACTTCCGCTTCACAACCATCATTGTTAGTTATGAGGGATCCCAAGTAGTTGAAATGGGCTACAACAGTGAAACCAGCAATTTAGTTATGTGTGACAGATCTTCATTACGACTAACAATCATTACTTTGATTCTAGCTCTGTTAATTGTCAACCCATAGTTTTTGCTACTGATTTCCAGACACTCCATAACTGATTGTATCATCCGCATATCTAAGGTTACTTAGCTTTTTTTTCACCGATCGTCACACCCCCACTTCAGCCATCCAAAACAGAACTCATTATATGTTCACTATATATGTTAAAAAGTAAATGTACAGAATATAGCCCGGTCTGATGCCGGTTTCTAGGATAAAGGGAATTATTCAGTTTAATTCTGCTATTTGTGTTCTCATACAAGGATCGGATACGGTTTACAAGATGTATAGGTGTTCCAGTGCTGATAAGAATCGACCAAAGTTTGTTCCTTTGTATGCAGTCGAAAGCCATAGAGTAGTATATGAAACAAATATAAGTTGTTATTTGGAATTCGCTGACTTTTTCTATTATCTGGGGAATGTTGAGAATTTGTCCCTCTTCCTGGAATGAAGCCTGTTTGTTTGGTAGATATTTGTAGCAGCAGAAAAGTTTTGAGTTTTTCGTTTTGGATCTAGAGAAAAACCTTAGCAGCGTGTGACACTAAAGGGAGTGTTCTATAGTTGCTGTAATCCAAAGGAGATCCTTTCATATAAAGGGTATAAATGCAACTTCGCATCAGTCTTTCGGTCATCTTCCAGTCTTCCATACCTCATTACATAGTTGATGTAGCATAGTCACGGCGGTTTCTCCCATCATCTTTATTATTTCCGCAGTAATCTTATCCTGCTGCTTTTCTATTTTTTAACCTTTGAATAGTCTTCCTGACTTCAGACTTAAGAATACATGGCTCTTGTTCTTCTGCAGCTTCTTTGACGACACTGCATTCACCCACTAATTGAGCCACAAAAAGTTCTTTATAACAATCCTTCCAAACGTCAATGATTCCAGGCATGTCGGTGACTGTTCTACCTTCCTTTTCTCTGATTATTTGTGTTTTAGGTTTGAATTCTTTTGATAAGTATTTTACCATTTCATGAAGTTCTTGTGGTCGATTGTTCGTATCATGTTGTTCTAGCTCATCACATATGTTATTCAAGTATGCGTTTTTGTCGTTTTTACAAGCCACCTTGATTTCCTTATTGATTGATCTGATTCTTGACGATCCGATTATTCTTATTTTTATAAGCTTTAGGATATCGTCAGTCATCCAATGTTTTTGAGGGTGTTTTTGTATTTTTGCCGAGCATTGTGTAGCAGCATTTGTTATACACTGTCCACATTTCGTCTATATCTTTTGTGACTTACAGAATGTTAAAGTTGATTATTGTTTGGAAAAGGGTACTAGCTTGGTTTTTTGTTTAATGACATACGCAAGTTAAGAAAGCTGAGAATATCCAAGTGAACAAAAAATCAATGCACAAGTTAGAATAATCTCATTCCACTATAAGTAAACCTTAGAGTGCGTTAGAGTGTCGGTTCGTTAGAATCTGGATACGACCATAAATATGCCAATTAGTTTATTATAATTTTTAATTCTTAAATATTTAAGTCGACATTACTACAAGATATAGCTGATGACAAGAATTAAAGCTAAATAGTATTTTTTTGAGCAGGGCAAAGCCTGCACAACAACTAGTAATGGAGGGAAATCAGAGACATCAAACACATCTTTGCTAGACTTTCGGGAAATTTTCCAAATAAATTAATTTCTAAGAAAATGTGGTATAAATTGGCCTCCAAGCAGCATTGGTGTGGCTCATATGGAATTTTGTGGGGGTATCGCAAATCTAAAGTTTACTCTAAAAATTCTCTGTAATTGAAAAAATTAAAAGAAAATATATGGCAAAAAATAATGGCGATTATGGAAACGACTTCCCGAATTAAATTATTTCTTACAGTAGTATAGACGTCAAAAGAAATATATGCTAACTTAACACTATCACCAAGAATGAGAATGCTAAATCAGTTTCAGTCTATTAAGCGCTATACTTAAGAGTTTTTTTAGCAATTCGGGCTATCCCTTTGTAGGAGGTATACGTTCGACATCTAATAGGAAGAGTTTTTGGTCGTCTTGTTTTTTCCTTACCCCTCGTCGGCTAGTAGCCGACGAGGGGTAAGCGAAATAGATAGAAACAATTTATAGCCTCAGGATACCTTTTATACATATTCATTCTGAATTGAATTTAATCCTAGGATATCGCTTACTACAAATAATATATTTTTGGTAGGCTTTTAAATAAACAGTTATAATGAAAGAAAGGAATATATTTATTGAATATAATTTTCTCTATATTTTGGGTTATATTTTAAATTTATAAGCCCATATAATAAAACTGCTGGAGGATTACATTTAACTCTGAAAAATTATGTACAGGTTTTGTCACAAAATTTTTTTTGAATAGGAAATTTTATACAGAATAATGTTTACACTAAAACTGTTATTCATATATAATGTGTTACAATAACGCAACGTTATTTCTTTTTAGTGACATGATTTGAAGCAACTCTTCACGAGGAAATGGAAAAGATGGAAAAACTGTTAAATATGCGAATTACATTGAGTTACACAGTTTTGTAAAAAACAATAACACAATTCTTTAATCTATGATTTCACTCTTACGACATATTTATATCAAAACAAGAGATCGTTGTTTTTGTTTAATGATTTTGGAAAAAAAATTAAGATAAAACTGTTGCTATAGATGTGACTGATATAGTGAGCGTAGGCAAGGTGGAAATACTATTCAGGTTGGATATCAACTGAAGTGATTAAAGGGTTAGCTGGTGTAAAATTATCATTCTTTAAAGTCATATATAAGATTCTATTATGCTGCAAAATCACTGAGTATTCTGTACCTAAAAGATTAGTTAACATGACCTTTATTTGTTATATGTTTACTTGTTTTTATGAAAATTTTCATCCAAATTAAAAAAAAAAAAAAAAAACGGTAAAGCGATTGACTCAAACTTAGTACTTTCATTGTAATGAATACTCTAGGGTGACATATTCATCACGAGAAATGTAAGCGGATTTCAGAAATATATATACTACTACTTTTTCTGTTAAAATTGGAAACTCTGAAAAAACAAATTTTGTAATTCCTGTGCTCCATGAAGGTTAAACACAATATATTTGAAGCAAACTCTTGCCCCGTTCACTTCTTTAACTTTTTATTTAATTATAGATAATTATTCATAAAATTTATTCATTATCAAAACCAAATATCAGAAAAAAATTCATATATTATTGCAACTCTAAAGAATTTAACCACCCTTGTCTTTCTCCAATGACGGAAAAAAGGCTCGACAATAACAGATTATTTGAAGCTAATTTAGTTATACTAATATCAAACAACACTAGCGTAATTTCCTAAATATTGCCAATTCTTTTAATGTATGTTATTTATTATTTAGCATATTTTCACATAGAATAAAATAACATAGATTAGAGAGCGCATACAATATTTTATCACGTGATAAGATTTACTACTCCTGAAAACTCAAGTACTATTTCTGTTAAAATTAATTTTAATATTCTTCGATTACAAAAACCTTAAAATATACTTATAATATAATACATTTGAAGCAAAGTCCAACCTTAATTTGTTTGAATATAAGTATTTGTGCTCATAATTTGTTTATTATTCCGACTAAAAATCAGAAGAAATATTCATAATATAGGAAATATGTCGACTCCTACTACTCCCTTTTCTCCTAAAGCGATATCACTCAAATAATATTCTTTCATCAGGCAAGCCATATATATGGACCAATTATCAAATCTATAGCTTATTTCGTTAGTAAGCTATCGTTCCAAAAGTCCTACGGATAGACCGGAGGAAATTAGAAACTATGTTTTTAGATCACCGTAAGGAACCCCAAAAACGAAAAAAACAAAAAAAAATCCTTTTACCAAGGGAAGTAATAAAAATAGCGAATGGTTACTTATCAAACTAACATATAGAATTTGACCAGACCTTTTAAAAAATTCAACAAATGAAAAATGATCAATATTATTACAAACGTCACTAAGACTAATTGTATAATAACAACAAATAAATATAACCCAAACTGAAAATAAATAAATGTTAATACTAGTTAGGTATATCTAAGGCTATGCTTACATATTAAAAAAAAAATATAAGGATATTTTCCCTTTTCCCAAAAAAATTTGTTATTTCGTTCCTAGAAATGCCAAAAAAATGGACATGTCTACCCTGCTAAATATTTTTTTCTTGTTTGTATTCAGTCGCTTTGAATGAATCACTGGCAAATAGACCGTTATCACTTACGAAAAACCCAAGAAATATAGCTATCGCTACAGAAAGACAAACAGGTGAAACAAAACATCGTCACAAAATGAAGACGGCTGACCACAGCCAAATCGTTAGTATGTGCCCCGTCGAGTTTCTCAGAGATATCGAGCAAGAAGAAGTGGTATTACATAAAAATAGGAAAAAATGAAGAGCTTATTTTAACGATCCTTCGTTTTAAGGTGACGTTTTGTTTCACTTATTTCTCTTTTTGTAGCATCGTCTTTAAATTCTATGCTAAGAGTAAATGCGTTAAAAAACACGTTCACAGGTGTTAGCATTTGTTAAAAAAAAAAATCTCTTCATGTTTTTATATAATACTTGACGTAGGAAAAGAACCTATAGTTTTTGAGTAATATATCTTCAGGGAGGCAGCTGGTACATTTTGTCTGGTTCTAATCACTTTAGGAAATATTTTTGGATTTCATTTCAGATAAGGAACAAGTTTTAAGTTTAATTATTTTAGTCAAAAAATATAATGAGTTAGAAGAGTTAAGGGAATAGGGGAAAATAATAAAAATTAATAATGTTACACATTTTTTTCAGTATACTCGTAGTTAACGAATCTGGCAATTATATTATTTTTTCATTATTTCGTTGGTAGTAACATTTGTGCAATCATGAAATTTCACCTACTAGTCAATTAATTTTTTTGGTAAACTATTAACTAATTTTAGTTTTAGTAAAGATCAAATTGTATTAGTCATATTTTGTTTAGAATTAGTCTTCTAACTTACTAAGCACTTTTTATTCTAATAGTTCTAGCCTAATCTTTTTTTTTTTCATAGGAACAGTAAGGGAATTTTAAAGCAAATTTTTACATCATTTTAAGTTCTCGAGTGTAATTATTGTTGACATTTAATTCCTTATTACTCTTTGCCTTGTAACTTAAGTTTACTCCCTCTACACAGATTTTCTAATTCTACTAGCATAACAGAACTTTAGAATAAACTATCAAATCAACAGTTCATAGGGCCTATTTAACAGCGTATCCTGCCTCTAGTTCTTCTACCTGACCACGTGACCTTTTTACCTATTTAACAAGGGTAGCTAGTACTTAGACAAAGTGAAAAAGGACACTCTCTCAAAAGAAGTACTTTGCGAATTACTATAAAAATTGTTTGTGAGATTACTGTAACAATATAAAGAGAGAGAGAGAGTCTGAGAGTACCAGGTCAGAACAGTACAGATCAAAGAAGACACTCCCAATCAATTTCGACATAGCTTTCTTAACGGAAATTCTAGAATCGATTTTGTTGATTGATAAATTTCGTCAATCAATCTTACAATATATTTTCCTTAATAAGGACGAATATTTTCAATTTTTCATTTTTATCAATCAAAATTTTATTATTATAAAAATATAACGTGGACATTATAATGTCCGTCACTACGGATATTCAGCTTTATATCTGCTTTTTTTCTAGAAAGCTTATGGGACTATGTATTTTACAAAATAAAACTTTTTTGTCCATACTTAGATAATTTAAAAAATCTCCCCCAGAGATGTAATAAATTTTTATTTTATTTGTAACCAAAACATTTTTAAAATATTATAAAAATAATATATGTATTTTTTCAACTGATGTGTTAATAAATGTATATTTTCTATGTTATTGAAGTTTTTTCCAATTTTGAAGTTAACAGGTAATACATTTCAGAAAAGACTAGGGTTTCAAAACATGCTTGTTTTTATATTTCCTTGGAATGCAGTCTTTGGACGTTTTTACATGGAAAGGGCCCTTATCTCTCCAGGTAAAATTTTACAAGAGAGCTAAAAATAGGAGTTTGAGTAAATTTTATCTGTTTTCAGGTTAAGGGTGACCACACTGCTCAGGGATGTTCTAAACATTATACAGCTGATTTTAAGTCGATTATTGGATCGGAAATACAAAGTAGATTTTTCTCAAGCTCCACTACCTTAAAAAAGGGACTTATTCTTAATAACAACAATGAAATTGCCTAGGTTCTAACTATCGTCGCTCTTGCTGAAAACTTGTAAAGTGTCAATATCAATTTTCTTATTATTCACATGTTTATTTTCTTGTTATTTCTTGATCTTGTGTGCATATTTGTTGGTGAGTTTGGGTGCCGGTATACGTGAGCATGTATATATTGGGTATTCTCCAAAGACAGCCTCATTAAATGACAAACTAACAAAAAGGTCGCCCATTAAATTTAGTTTTCATTAAGAACCCGAAAAAAAATCTCCTTACGGCTGCTACTTACCTAAAATAATAAGCTTTTAATGTTGGCTGGTTCTGATTCTTTTGCTTCTTTAGATTTTTTCTATTGACATTGTTGTAAACTATCAATCGTTCCATTGCGCTTCACAACAAGATCAGAGATACCAATTTGTATTAAATAAATTTCTTTATGTTGTTTTAGTTCTTTTAAATGCATGTATGTGATATAACGAGACTCTTTGCAATTTCACGTAATATACTGTGCTGACCGGCAAAAATTTAATAGTGATAGTTAAACGACTGGAGCGTTGTTCATCATTTAGGGAAAAATCACCGGAACGAGCAAAACACTTTTGACTGTCGTTCATATAAAGCTTTATCACCATATACTAACACTAATTTGTTGTGCTCTTGCGATGTGTTTTTTATATGCGAAAGTATCAAAAAACTAATCAGGCTACTCATCATTTTTCTACCTTTCTATTTTCCAACTGATGCTAAGCAAAATTTTCATCTCATAATCTTTTTTTGTTAATGAATGCCAATTTGAGTAAAAATCATTAAACAACATTACGGATTTAACATTTTGGCTACGTATATAAACCTAAAAATTTTACTGTGATGATCTATTAGTGGATTTCAATATTATTTAATGGCTAACCAATTAAGGTTTATTTAAAATGAGAAACTCTTTTATATAGTTTTTGAAAAAAGTTATGTACTCAAAATAAATGATCCAGCATAAAGATATATATATATATATATATATATATATATATATATATATATATATATATATATATATATATATATATATATGTATATATATATATATATATATATATATATATATATATATATATATATATATATATATATATATATATGTATATATATATATATATATATATATATATATATATATATATATATATATATGTATATATACATATATATATATATATATACATATATATATATATATATATATATATATATATATATATATATATATATATATATATATATATATATACATTAATTAAACTTATTAAGTTGTAATAATAAATAAGACTATTAAAAACAAAAGATTTCAATTTAAATATCATCGACCCGAAAAAGGTTCAAGAATATTTAATAACAATTAAAAAAGTTTATTAAAAAAACCTATTTACTGAAATTTGAAGAAAACATTGAGTTCAAAGAATATTAAACGTAATATAATTATTATCTACATTAGTGCACATGAACTAGTAAATATTATTTTTAAAGATGTTACTTGGTTGTGTAAGAGAAATAGTTTCCTATTTCTTTTAAACACCATTAATGCAATTGTTAAATAGATTTGTAAGACATATTTTCGTGTTTTAAAAAAATGCAATATACCTTGGAACTGATTTAGTGCTTAATTTAAATGCAAACACGTTTTGTGGTTTGGAACAGAGAATATATAACACGACCAAATGCATTGCATGTAACCACTTGAGACTGATTGATTAAGAAAATGTTTGCTTACGACATCTCGTGGTTAACATTACGTCTTTTTAGGTATTTTAAAAGATGCTGATGTTAGTCTTTTCTATAATATTCGATATAAGTGAAATTAATACAAATGATCGACAGTTGTTTGACTTGGGCTTTCGGTCATTTTAAATTTTTATTGAAAGAAAAGTTGATGTTAAAAACAAATTTTAACTGAAGCCAGAAATATCTTTTATAGCAGACTTATATGTTCCTACACAATAATATTTAGCCATGGTTCTATTATGCATCACTTCGCGATTGAATTTCTAAATTTCTCTTTTTTTTCCGGTTTAAACTGATCATTTACTGTCACTTTTTTGCCTCATTTTGTGTGAGGCAGCCATTTGTTATTCCAATCAATAAATTTTACAGCATGTTATTCGTCCTAACTTTTATCTTTCACAGCAAATTTTACGCGTAAATAAACTGCTGAATACCTTTTCGGTTATTTTATATTAACCAGGTATGCCTGTCGAAAAGCGCTCCTGCTATTAAGTGTTGACCGTGACTGTTCTCTTGTTTATCAATCCTAGCCCGACTGACCGTGATACGGCGAAACGTGTTTCGGGATGGATTTGACGAATAACAGAATAGTGGGTAAACTACTGAGATATGGGCCTTATCTGTTTTCAGTTATTTAACATTTTATCTTTCAGTCAAGAAAAACATTTCAGGAGATCTATAAATGTAATTCTCTTCAAACTTATTATTAATTTTTAAATTATCATATTAAACACACATATCTGGAGAAATAATGGTTAAAAATTGGCCATGCTATTTAGCTGAATATATATATATATATATATATATATATATATATATATATATATATATATATATATATATATATATATATATATATATATGTTACAATAGAGGTTTTCACGGATGGTGGAATGTAATACATTAAAATTCCGGGTTTCAATTGGTTCGTCTAACAATGAATTACAATTACAAATAATGAAAAGATGGAATTCCTCATGAGTAAAAAGTTACCTTTGCAGCTTCCGAATAGATTGCCACATTTAAATAGTGAACCGTCTACTTCGGGTTTAACGCTAAAGCTTTAAAGAAATTTTTTTTTTAATTTTCTGCAATCGGTTATGATACAAGGACACTCCAGTTCCATTATATTCAGTGAATTTTCTAACACCCCGTATATATATATATATATATATATATATATATATATATATATATATATATATATATAACTTACGAATACTCTAGTAGGCTAAACCTCGGAAAGTCACAACCATTTCTTATAGTTCAACCCCAAGAGCCATAATTTATTATCTTACCAAAGTCGGGAAAGTTTCCGTCCATTGCCGATAAAATATTGAATGATTTACGAATTCAAAACTGATTAAAAATGTAAAACTTTCAAATATCTAGTTCATGACCAAGCTAAAATGATATCAAAGCCGACCAAATACACTACTTAAGGTTGCAATGTGGACCTGTGACGTGTTCGCAGTTAACAATTGATTTTAGTTTGAAATAATGGAATTATTCCGTTTTGATACAGAAACTACACTACATGATGGGATGCCTAACATTTTAAATACTCAACTAGTTAAAACTACTTTTTAAATAAATGGAGGTGTTAGTGTAGTATTAATAAGGTTTCTAAACCTCACCATCTGCAAAATACCACTTTCCGATCTTGATACTTATCCAACTATTGAGAGTTTGTTTCCAGATAAATTTAATATGATTTATTAATATTTTCAAAATTTTTTAGAACATTTTTAAGTTGTGTAAAACAGCAAAAAATGATGAAAATTATGGTGTAAGTAGTAGAGGTAACGCGCTTCTGGGACACCTCGATGGCCACTTTTTAACCCGACCTTGACCACTATCCGAAGAAGTGAATTCAGGAGCTGAAAGTCATTTGGGTCATGTCTTCTGGAAGTTGTTTCAGGCAGGTGTTTCTTCGTCCGCATAAGTGTGCTTAGTTACGTTTTCGTTGACCTTTGACCTTTCTACCTGAAAAATCCGAAGAGGTGACGTCAATGACGTCACAAGTCCAGTGGTTGTTGATCAGTGCCCTATTGGCACATTTGACCTTGAAGAAGTGTTTACTTGTATTCTATTTACCTGTATACCTGTACCTGTTGTCACCTAATTACCTGTATACCTGTGTCACCTGTTTACCTGTAATTTACCTGTAATTTACCTGTAATTTACCTGTAATAGTTGAAGAAGTTTTGACGTCACTCGTCCAGTGGATGTAGCTCAGTGCCTTTTTGTCACTTTTGTTGACCTTGAGGACTTAGAATAAATGTGTGTTAAATGTTGTGTATTAAATAAGTTAAAAAAAGTCATGTCTGTAGTAGGATTTGAACCTACATAAGTTGGTTTCAATACTGCAAAACTGGGGACTTATCCTACTTAGCCAAATAGGATTCGTAATAGAGAATGCAATTGTTGGGATGACATAAAAAAGGATTGGTGAATAATATGTGAAAAGTCTGCAAAGTTGAAATTTGTACAAGAAGTAGTCGTCAATGACGTAAATTGTCCAGTGGATGTTGAATCAGTGCCTCTTTGGCAATATAAGTTGTCGAAAAGGTGTAAAATTAGAGGTAAATAGGTGTAAGATAGGTGTAAATAGATGTGAATAGGTGTAAGTGTGTATGAGAAGAAGTCTGCAAGAAGTGTTGTCAATGACGTAAATTGTCCAGTGGCTGTTGAACAGTGCCTTTTTGGCAAAATAAGTTGTTGAAAATGTCTTCCGAATAGGTAGAATCGGTGTAAATAGGTGTAATATGAGATTCTGCAAGAAGTGATCGTCAATGACGTAACAAGTCCAGTAGATGTGCAAACAGGGTATCTTAACTTCATTAAAACTTTAATAAACTTTCATTTGAGGAGAAGTTGCATTAGTTTAGATGCTCATTGGTGTGGTCTTATCAGAGTAGGCGTAACTAGATAAGAAAGGTTGTATTTGGTTGGTTGAATGTGTAAAATTAGATAAGAATCTGTGTATTTGGATAGGTGAGCTGTGAAAATGGGTGTTGTCTATTGGAAAAGGCATGTATTTGATAGGTTGTTTGTGTAAAATTTGCTAATAAGAGTATAAATTTGATTGGTTGAAGGGTAAAAAATGTGTGTTATCTATTCGAAATTGTGTCTGATAGGTTGAATTGTAAAGGCAAAGAAGTAAATGTATTAAAAATAGCAATGATACAATGTAAAATCTTGTAATTTGAGCGAAAACAGTAAATAACTGGCGCCGTAAAGTCGGTAAAAATGTCGAAGATAAGGCAAAATGTAAACAAAATGTATGAATAATGTGTGATTCATGGTACTTTTTGTAAGTAAAATTGAGTAAACAAGTGGCTCGTTAGGTCATCAAAGTAGATAAGAGAGGTCAAAAATAGTTGATAAGAGATGAGTGAATGTATGTGAGAATGTAAGAAATAGCAAAAAGTTGTATTAATAGGAAAATTCCATGCAAATAATTGAAAGAGCAAGAAATTTATTTGGCTGTGGGAAAGTTAAAGGCAAAAGTTGTTGTTTGTTCTCAAGTTATTATAGTGATATGAAATGAGCTTATTGTGAGCTCGTTGAAATGTTGTGAACTCGTTGGATTTTGCTATAATATGTTATATGAGATGAAAGCAAGTTAAATAAGTAATATTTGTCAAGAATCGTAAAATAAGTACGAAATGAGCTTAAATGAATCTCAAATGAGTTTTTGGTTTGTAATAATAATAGTAAAATATTAAATGAGCCTAGCCTTTTACCGTATAAGAGTAAAAGTTGTTGTTGTTTGTTTTTCACAAAGAGTTAGTTTTGTTGAGCTTAGTTTGGTCTCGTTGTATTGTAAATTTTAGTAAAATATATATGTAGAGAGAGATGATCCTAGCCTAGTCTGTACTCGTATTATGAGAGGAGAATAAAATACAAGTATGAGCAGATATTTAAGACAATATATTAATAAATTCTACAAATTGTTACTAAAATAAAGTAGATACAAGAAACTATAAAATAATTCATTCGAGTCATCTGTTACTAGTTTTGTAAAAGGTTTTGTTGAGCCTAATAAAAGTATAATTTGGTCTCGTTGTATTGTAAATCTTAGTAAAATATTTGTTAAAAATGAGCTGAGCCTTTGACTCGTTGTTGTGTGGGAACGAGAGGAGAATAAAACATACAAGTATGAGAACACAGATTTAATAAATATATTAATACCAATGAACAAAAGAGCCTCGTCTAATTTGTTTAAAAATCTTTACAACTATTCTTCTATACCTTGGAGAAAATTATTCTACTTACTTAAATACTTAAAATATAAAATCTCTATAAAACAATAAAACTAACTAAAATCTTAAGATGTAAATAATATGTTGCCTGGTACGAAATGATACCAACAAAAAACCAGTTGTTAAGAGAGTTCAACAAAAACAGATAAGAAAGATCAAATTTTTGTCGATAAGAGGATGTAAAATGTATTGGATAAAATATAAATTGCAATGTTATGTTTTACTAATAACTATATATATTTGATTAGAAATATTAAATAAATGCGAGAGAGAGAGTTCAACAAAAACAGATAAGAAAGGTTAAAATTAGTTGATAGGAGGATGTAAAATGTATTGGATAAATTAATATTTTAGATTCTTACTTAAATACTTAAAAGTACAAAAATATACAATAAAACTAACTAAAATGTTAAGATGTAAATAATATGTTGCCTGGTACGAAATGATACCAACAAAAACCAGTTGTTAAGAGAGTTCAACAAAAACAGATAAGAAAGATCAAATTTTTGTCGATAAGAGGATGTAAAATGTATTGGATAAAGTACAAATTGCAATATTATATGCTTTACTAATAACTATTTGACTAAAAATTATGAATTGCTTAATAGTATGTATAAATGAGAGAGAGAGTTCAACAAAAACAGATAAGAAATGTTAAAATTAGTTGATAAAAAGTAGATTCGAAAGCATTAAAAATAATTGAAAGACCAATAAATTTAAACATGTAAAATATTTTGTTTCCAAGTTACTACTATCACTAATTAGTTGATTTTTGTATAAATCAAAATTTGTTTCCAAAAGAACAAAGATTTGACTAATAATAAACTAAGAAATAGGTTGTTTAGTTGATAAAAAGTAGATTCGAAAGCATTAAAATAATTGAAAGACCAATAAATTTACGATATTTCGTTGTAGGTAAATGTAAACACGTAAAGGTTGTTTTGTTTGTTTTAAAGTTACTATCACTACTTAGTAATTCTGATATTTGTATAAATCAAAATTTGTTTCCAAAAGAACAAAGATTTGACTAATAATAAACTAAGAAATAGGTTGTAAATATAATATCAATATTATTTGACTACTAAAAAGCAAATTGGTTTAAATTATTGACTTACTTAAATACTTAAAAAATATAAAATCTCTATATAAAATTAACTAAAATCTTAATACAAAAATTATTATAATACATTAATCATCCTGGTGGGAACGTTTACGTATAGTGGAGGCTGCCATCTTCAGTTTAGCTGAATACGGGCCGCTCATTCCTGCTAATACATTAATTCGAGTTGTATATCGAAGACATTTGCGACCCATATGAAGTAGTGTGTCCCTGAGCCATTCATATTCTTCCTTGCCAATGAACAGATTTTCGTGTACTGGTCTGACCAATGCACAAGGCTTGTTTTTATAATAAGTTTGCATAATTAAAGGTTGTAGACAATTTTTACACTTTGATTTACTTAATTGAGTTAACATCAGGGACCAGCTCTTCAGTTGTACCATTTCAGCACTCCAACAAAATTTTAACGTTGCACCACTTCGTGAACATTTTAGTACTAGCTTATATGAACATTGAGAACTTGTCATCAGTAGTAGAGGTAACGCGCTTCTGGGACACCTCGATGGCCACTTTTTAACCCGACCTTGACCACTATCCGAAGAAGTGAATTCAGGAGCTGAAAGTCATTTGGGTCATGTCTTCTGGAAGTTGTTTCAGGCAGGTGTTTCTTCGTCCGCATAAGTGTGCTTAGTTACGTTTTCGTTGACCTTTGACCTTTCTACCTGAAAAATCCGAAGAGGTGACGTCAATGACGTCACAAGTCCAGTGGTTGTTGAACAGTGCCCTATTGGCACATTTGACCTTGAAGAAGTGTTTACTTGTATTCTATTTACCTGTATACCTGTACCTGTTGTCACCTAATTACCTGTATACCTGTGTCACCTGTTTACCTGTAATTTACCTGTAATTTACCTGTAATTTACCTGTAATAGTTGAAGAAGTTTTGACGTCACTCGTCCAGTGGATGTAGCTCAGTGCCTTTTTGTCACTTTTGTTGACCTTGAGGACTTAGAATAAATGTGTGTTAAATGTTGTGTATTAAATAAGTTAAAAAAAGTCATGTCTGTAGTAGGATTTGAACCTACATAAGTTGGTTTCAATACTGCAAAACTGGGGACTTATCCTACTTAGCCAAATAGGATTCGTAATAGAGAATGCAATTGTTGGGATGACATAAAAAAGGATTGGTGAATAATATGTGAAAAGTCTGCAAAGTTGAAATTTGTACAAGAAGTAGTCGTCAATGACGTAAATTGTCCAGTGGATGTTGAATCAGTGCCTCTTTGGCAATATAAGTTGTCGAAAAGGTGTAAAATTAGAGGTAAATAGGTGTAAGATAGGTGTAAATAGATGTGAATAGGTGTAAGTGTGTATGAGAAGAAGTCTGCAAGAAGTGTTGTCAATGACGTAAATTGTCCAGTGGCTGTTGAACAGTGCCTTTTTGGCAAAATAAGTTGTTGAAAATGTCTTCCGAATAGGTAGAATCGGTGTAAATAGGTGTAATATGAGATTCTGCAAGAAGTGATCGTCAATGACGTAACAAGTCCAGTAGATGTGCAAACAGGGTATCTTAACTTCATTAAAACTTTAATAAACTTTCATTTGAGGAGAAGTTGCATTAGTTTAGATGCTCATTGGTGTGGTCTTATCAGAGTAGGCGTAACTAGATAAGAAAGGTTGTATTTGGTTGGTTGAATGTGTAAAATTAGATAAGAATCTGTGTATTTGGATAGGTGAGCTGTGAAAATGGGTGTTGTCTATTGGAAAGGCATGTATTTGATAGGTTGTTGTGTAAAATTTGCTAATAAGAGTATAAATTTGATTGGTTGAAGGGTAAAAAATGTGTGTTATCTATTCGAAATTGTGTCTGATAGGTTGAATTGTAAAGGCAAAGAAGTAAATGTATTAAAAATAGCAATGATACAATGTAAAATCTTGTAATTTGAGCGAAAACAGTAAATAACTGGCGCCGTAAAGTCGGTAAAAATGTCGAAGATAAGGCAAAATGTAAACAAAATGTATGAATAATGTGTGATTCATGGTACTTTTTGTAAGTAAAATTGAGTAAACAAGTGGCTCGTTAGGTCATCAAAGTAGATAAGAGAGGTCAAAAATAGTTGATAAGAGATGAGTGAATGTATGTGAGAATGTAAGAAATAGCAAAAAGTTGTATTAATAGGAAAATTCCATGCAAATAATTGAAAGAGCAAGAAATTTATTTGGCTGTGGGAAAGTTAAAGGCAAAAGTTGTTGTTTGTTCTCAAGTTATTATAGTGATATGAAATGAGCTTATTGTGAGCTCGTTGAAATGTTGTGAACTCGTTGGATTTTGCTATAATATGTTATATGAGATGAAAGCAAGTTAAATAAGTAATATTTGTCAAGAATCGTAAAATAAGTACGAAATGAGCTTAAATGAATCTCAAATGAGTTTTTGGTTTGTAATAATAATAGTAAAATATTAAATGAGCCTAGCCTTTTACCGTATAAGAGTAAAAGTTGTTGTTGTTTGTTTTTCACAAAGAGTTAGTTTTGTTGAGCTTAGTTTGGTCTCGTTGTATTGTAAATTTTAGTAAAAATATATATGTAGAGAGAGATGATCCTAGCCTAGTCTGTACTCGTATTATGAGAGGAGAATAAAATACAAGTATGAGCAGATATTTAAGACAATATATTAATAAATTCTACAAATTGTTACTAAAATAAAGTAGATACAAGAAACTATAAAATAATTCATTCGAGTCATCTGTTACTAGTTTTGTAAAAGGTTTTGTTGAGCCTAATAAAAGTATAATTTGGTCTCGTTGTATTGTAAATCTTAGTAAAATATTTGTTAAAAATGAGCTGAGCCTTTGACTCGTTGTTGTGTGGGAACGAGAGGAGAATAAAACATACAAGTATGAGAACACAGATTTAAAAATATATTAATACCAATGAACAAAAGAGCCTCGTCTAATTTGTTTAAAAATCTTTACAACTATTCTTCTATACCTTGGAGAAAATTATTCTACTTACTTAAATACTTAAAATATAAAATCTCTATAAAACAATAAAACTAACTAAAATCTTAAGATGTAAATAATATGTTGCCTGGTACGAAATGATACAAAAACAAAAATTAAGTTGTTAAGAGAGTTCAACAAAAACAGATAAGAAAGATCAAATTTTTGTCGATAAGAGGATGTAAAATGTATTGGATAAAATATAAATTGCAATGTTATGTTTTACTAATAACTATATATATTTGATTAGAAATATTAAATAAATGCGAGAGAGAGAGTTCAACAAAAACAGATAAGAAAGGTTAAAATTAGTTGATAGGAGGATGTAAAATGTATTGGATAAATTAATATTTTAGATTCTTACTTAAATACTTAAAAGTACAAAAATATACAATAAAACTAACTAAAATGTTAAGATGTAAATAATATGTTGCCTGGTACGAAATGATACCAACAAAAACCAGTTGTTAAGAGAGTTCAACAAAAACAGATAAGAAAGATCAAATTTTTGTCGATAAGAGGATGTAAAATGTATTGGATAAAGTACAAATTGCAATATTATATGCTTTACTAATAACTATTTGACTAAAAATTATGAATTGCTTAATAGTATGTATAAATGAGAGAGAGAGTTCAACAAAAACAGATAAGAAATGTTAAAATTAGTTGATAAAAAGTAGATTCGAAAGCATTAAAAATAATTGAAAGACCAATAAATTTAAACATGTAAAATATTTTGTTTCCAAGTTACTACTATCACTAATTAGTTGATTTTTGTATAAATCAAAATTTGTTTCCAAAAGAACAAAGATTTGACTAATAATAAACTAAGAAATAGGTTGTTTAGTTGATAAAAAAGTAGATTCGAAAGCATTAAAATAATTGAAAGACCAATAAATTTACGATATTTCGTTGTAGGTAAATGTAAACACGTAAAGGTTGTTTTGTTTGTTTTAAAGTTACTATCACTACTTAGTAATTCTGATATTTGTATAAATCAAAATTTGTTTCCAAAAGAACAAAGATTTGACTAATAATAAACTAAGAAATAGGTTGTAAATATAATATCAATATTATTTGACTACTAAAAAGCAAATTGGTTTAAATTATTGACTTACTTAAATACTTAAAAAATATAAAATCTCTATATAAAATTAACTAAAATCTTAATACAAAAATTATTATAATACATTAATCATCCTGGTGGGAACGTTTACGTATAGTGGAGGCTGCCATCTTCAGTTTAGCTGAATACGGGCCGCTCATTCCTGCTAATACATTAATTCGAGTTGTATATCGAAGACATTTGCGACCCATATGAAGTAGTGTGTCCCTGAGCCATTCATATTCTTCCTTGCCAATGAACAGATTTTCGTGTACTGGTCTGACCAATGCACAAGGCTTGTTTTTATAATAAGTTTGCATAATTAAAGGTTGTAGACAATTTTTACACTTTGATTTACTTAATTGAGTTAACATCAGGGACCAGCTCTTCAGTTGTACCATTTCAGCACTCCAACAAAATTTTAACGTTGCACCACTTCGTGAACATTTTAGTACTAGCTTATATGAACATTGAGAACTTGTCATCGTGTATGATTTGACAATTTTCTGTTTTAACTCGATGAATTAGGAATTATTTTTTAAAATTTCCAAAGAGATTAAATCAGTTATATGTCACTATGTTGATAACTTGTAATTGATTCGACATAAGACATGTATGTGTTTATATAATAATAAATACAAATCATCCGATATGCATTTTTTAGAAACATATACTAATTATACACGTTTATCAGTATAAATTCAACAAAATAGTTTAATTTGGAAAATTACCACTTATCTAAATAATGATGTATGGAGTCGACTAGTGGCTATAGACAAAAATAACAAAAACTAATTTAAAGAGATAAATGTCGAAAACATGTTTTATAACAAAGTGATTGGAAAATTTGCTATGACTTAATTAGCGCTATTACTTAAAAACAAAATATTTAGATGGCAATTTTATTTAACATTGTATTAAAATTTATTTTTTAAAACAGCTCGATAGATTTACAACTAGTTTAGATAATTGTTCAATTAACTTATTATTCTTATTATGATTGCAATAAATACTACATTGGATGCATTTGTTTGAATTCGACAACGCTGACAATTCTTCATTGACACGTCTTAGTACCATATTAACATGGAAACATTCACATGTATCGGGTCCTTCTCGAACTCCAGGATGTGACCATACACATGATACGTAATGTGTTTCTAAATTATTCGTAACTTGTTTGCGATCGATAAAAGGTGTTAAATATTCTCGATAAGATATTAGTCGAATCCTTGTTTCACAACAACAACAACATGCTAATTTCTTGACAAAATCATCAATTTTTCTACAAGTTTTATATACTAAATCATCTTGACTGAATAAATTCATTTTGCAAATAAGATGAAATCTTTGACAATTTAATGTGTTATACTGAGATTCTCCTATAATTCTTGAGGTTAAAAAAAGAACGATTGAGAAGGGATAGGTATATTTAAATGGATATGTTTGGTTAATAGTCAGTATTTGATAAACATAAAATCAACTAAACAATGAGTGAAGATCGTCAACAATTATATGTAGTAACAAAAAGAAATGGACTTTGGATTAATCGTAATGCTGTCGAATTAACACCTGGTAAATTGTTAAGTGGAGTCGGTTTATATCAAAATGGAGGATGTATAGCATGTGGTGTTCGTGATAACGATCTATTTTCAGGGGACAACAAGGAATGCATTCTAAATGTCAGGATATCTGGAAGACTGGTACACATGATCTTATAGATAAACATGTACAATCAATAATTCCAAGACCGATTGGGGAACGAGAATACCAACAACGACAAAGAGAACAAAGAGGCAACCATTAGAAACTCCTTGTTAATTCTTATTACCTTTTATTTTTAAGTAATAGATATATGTATATTTGTCTTAATAAAGTCCTTATATCCTTAAATATTTAATGTTTTGTTTTTCTAGTATAAAGTTCTTATGTTCTTAATACTTTTAGTATTTTAAATAGGAAATAATAAAACACACATGTTTGAAATTGAAAATATTTATTAAACTCGCTCTTTCAATAATATTTCTACAAATTATTCAGTTAACATTTTGGAAAAATTCCTTAAAAAATTTATTAAACACATATGATGTTGATATTATGGGATGAATATCGAAAGCCATGTCAATAGTGTCATACAATTTGTAGTACTACATTGAACTTTAGCATTGTATATTAGATTATGATCTAAACAGGAAGGTTTTGTAGGATTAAATGTTGGCATGTTCCATACATTTAAAGTATCTATATCAATCATCTTGAAATTGGGATTAGTATGCAAATTAGTAGTAGTAGAAGCAGCAATGTTGTCTTGAACGAATCGAAAAACATGTTTTCCTTTTACATACAATACATCAATATTGTCCAGTACTTTATCTAAAATTTCTCCAACTTGCTTGTAATCTACATAGCCGGAAGAATATCGTAAACCAAGTTCCTTTTCAGTCTTACAAACAGCTCTTTTATTGAGTCGAGATAATTGAGCAAAGGGTATTTTGGGTTTCAATACATAATGACTTGTCTGTAAACCATTTGATATAGTAATTTCTTTAGCATGGAATTCTTCCACATACACATCATGATTATCATCATCGGCAGCAAATAAAAAGTTAAATCCCTGAATATCGAGAACAGCCAACTTCATCGTGTCACAGTTACTTTACAACTAATACGACTTTTACAAAGCAAACATATATAATATGACCTCTCCACAAAAATTGTTTACCTGAAATGATTTCAATATTAATCTTATTTTTGTATTTAGGTCTCTAGAAAAGTTTCAATTATTAAAACAAAATTTTTTATACGAGAGAAATATCTATTTTCTTCTTAAAGGTATTTTATAAAATATCTAACATCTAAACTATAATAATATCTATTTTTCTTCTTAAAGGTATTTATAAAATATCTAACATCTAAACTATAATATCTGATATCCTAATTTAATTATATCCTCCCAACTTAAATATTCATCATCATCATCATCATCATCATCATCATCCACATCCATTTCACTCTCTGTTTGTTCAATCATCTGTTCATCCTCATCCATTTTCTCCTTTAACCATTTTTCCTTTAATTTACTAAGTGGGATTTCATCATCGTTGTCATCATCATCATCATCATCATTTTCATCAACTTGAACTTTTTGTTGTAGTAATTTTTCTCTTAATAAATTTAAGGGTAAATGTTCTTCCTCTTCTTCGACAATTTCCATTTCCCTTAATTCCAGTAGTCTTAGTAACTCTATATTTCTTTTAATAACGTTGTTGGCATTTATTTCTTCTTCATTAAAAAGCGACATTATTAAGTATTGGAGCAAGTAACTATTAGACGAATGAATTTTGTATTGATTTTAATACCTTTCTATACACCTATTATATAGGGGATTTAATCACATCATACATAGTCGTCATGCGAATCAATTAGTCTATTAAAAATAAGCAAATATGTTGTCTGATAAGGTTTTTAAGTAAACAAGATATCATTAATTTATTGCTCTAGTCACATAAATTTTCCAAATATCAAATGACGTGATTTATTTTTTTCCTGTATTTACTATATAAGCATTAAAATTTCTTACTCAGAGTCAAATTTATTTGTTGTGTAGTGAAACAAATAGTTGCTTTTAACAATGTTGATAATTTTTGAATCTGAAGACATTAAAGTGTTACCTATCAAAACGTTATATATATTAATAAAAAACTTATTCGTGTGAGTATTGTTTCATATAATTTACTACTTATATATTTAGATTTGATTTTAATGATTGACTTAATTAATATATAGATTATTATATCTTTTATTTCTTTCACAGACGTGGTGTGCATAAAATTGAAATTGTAAATAATACTAATCAAATAAATGTATTCTTGGACGGGGATGAAACACCAACTACCAAATTGGAAGAAATTACCTGGATATTACCGATAAGGTATCTACACGTAGAGGCCGAGAGTGCAGAGGATGAAAAGACATTTTTGGATGCGATTCAAAAGTATCCAGGGATAAAATCCTATATATTAAGTAATAAATATACCTTATAGTTTGTAAACGTAAAAGTTTTTCAAGTTACTAATAAACTGTAAAACATTTACCTTTGTTTTATTTACGAATAATAGTTAGATATAAGATACATGAAAGTATTTAGTTATTCATTTTAATATTGGTTTCAATTGAAAATGACTTGGGTAGTAGGAGTAAAATAAAATAATCTTAAAATTTGTCTTGATTCGTTATATCAAAAAGGTTTAAATGAAATAATTTTAATAATAATAATAAAGTTTAATAGAAAACGAGCTAGAAATCGATAAAGAATGAATTCCTCAACAAGTTGTCCTTCATGTCAAAGTAAAATAACATATTTGGGTCATAAATCTTATAATCAGAATACATATTGTTCCAATTGTACTCGGTATTAATCAGGCTTCATGGCAAACTGTACGTAGTCTAGGCTATATACCAAAAGATACTTTGGAAAGACAAACTGTATTGGAAAATGAAACCAAGAATGTAAGAGACCGAATTGAATCATCATAAAATGAGATAGATGTGTTTTATTTATTTGTACTATTTAGTAAACTTAATAAAAAACATGTTATTACTTAAACATATCGTCTATTTTATAACTGAATACAATTTTACAAGTATTAACTAATTACATACTATGTGATTTCACTGAGATTATTCTTCGATAAGATACCAAATAGTCGTTCGTTCGCATTTATAACAATAATCTCGTAATCTGAGTCGAGGTCGAAGTTGTCGAACAGAATTATTACGTCTAATGATTAAATTTACTTGAGCTATATGTGGTTGAAAAGGTATACTTTTCGATTCTCTCCAACAACCACTACATAAATAAGTAAAGTTCATGGTAGCAGCAATTGTTATTTCTAAGACTATTTCTAAGATACTGATTTGTTATTCCTCAAGAAGATACCACATAGTTATACGAGCACACTGATTACAATAAACCCGTATTCGAGTTCGAGGTCTTTGATAATTTGCATATGGAACTCTGTGTGTTTCTCTCCAACAACTACTACATAAATAAGTAAAAAATTCCATGCAGATAATGTCAAGAGTAGCACATACAATGATAAATTATATTACTATGCAATGAGTAGTTCAAATGCACCAAATTAAATTTTAACTTTCTCCTTCTCGCAATTTTCTATTTTGTCTTCTACACGTCGACAGTCGAATAATATATTTGTCTTTCGAGTCCAAAAGTACTTCTTCTCGTTCTAAGCAGTCTTTTAGATTTACGAAAATTTTTTTCTTCTTTCCTCTGTTGTTTTAAATCCTTTTGACATTTGGACAAATCGTTATCTAACTGATAGATTTCACGAGTCAGATCGGTCAAATTACTTTTAAAATTTTCAATTTCCTCCTTTAAATCGGCAATTACGACATATGCTACTTTGTATTTTTCTTGACAAATTTGCAATGTTTCCGTTAGATTGGTTCTCAATAAATACAAATCCGATTCCAATTTGATATTTTCCTTGAGCAGTGCAATATGTTTCGTATAATTTAACGACATTGTTAAATTCGCAGCCAGGTATTCGTATTCTAAAATTTTTTCCCATACAAATATCATTAACAGCTTGTTCATTATCGTATAAATCCATATAATTGTCCAGTGACTTAATACATTCCTGATACAAATTTAAACTGGTATTATAAAGTGAATGATAATCCTCTAATAAATATTCATAATTTTGATTACAAGTATTATTGACATCAGCATCGTAGTTGTTTGTACTTTGACCAACAACAATAACGAGAACAAGCAATAGACAGGTAGATAACATTAGTGTGGTCAATATGAGCGAATGATAAATGAATCAAAAACTTATTTAGCATCTGTTTTTATAGAGATCGTGTTCTCCTCCCGAGAACCTCTTAAAGTTTCTAAAAAATATGGAAAATGTAAAATTTAATTGTTTAAAATGTGGATGTACAGTTAACAAAAATATAAATAGTTACTATCGAGATCGAGTTAGAATACGTAAATATTGTACATATTGTTTAATTAATTTTGTATATAGGAAAAATAGCCTAATTTCCATGCTTCTATCAATTACAACTATAAATAGTAGGGAGAGATAACTTGTATAAAACATTTCATTAATAATACACACATCATATCATTCATTCAAAATGCCAGTTATTGTACGAGTAAAATGTCCACAATGTAAAGGTGAAAGTGAAATACGAAATCAAAAATGTTTGTCGTGTGTGGTCAAAGATCGAATCAAACAGAACGATGGAGCAAAGAACGTACCTGCTTACCTTCTTTCCTTTGGCAAAGAAGAACGAGGAATCGAGAGAGAGGCTGCTGCAAGACAAGGAAACAGATAGCATCCATTTCCTGTTAATTATATATAAAAACATACATCAAATACAATCATATTATTTGTATACTTGCTATTGACACATACATTCTAAAAATAATGGCTTGTCTAAGAGCTTGGTGGAATGAAATATCCAATTTTCCCGATTTACCTGCGAAATTTATCATTTATTTTCAAGATTTTGTCAATTGGAACATCATTTCACGAAAACAACATTTAGACGAAGATCTAATACGAACTTGTATCAATAAAGTCAATTGGCAACTTATCTCCCAATATCAGCAATTAAACGAACGATTTATGGAGGAATTTGCCGGAATGTTGGATTGGAATGCCATCAGTATCCATCAAAACTTGACTGAAGATTTTATCCGTCGACATAGAGAACGAGTTAATTGGAAATTTATTCAAAAATTTCAACGAGGAATCAGTCCCACCTTTTTACAAGAAATGAAACCCTACATTGATCAAATTGAAAATTGTTGTTGTTAAATCATTATAGTTTTCTCTTTTATACTTAATAAAGCCTTTTTTCGTACAAGTTGTTTTTTGTTTTTTTAACTACATACTGCTAATACTTTTATCATTGCATAAAACACGAGTTATATTAATTATATTGTACATTCAATGTATTTGAATTTATTCCTTATCTGCTAAATTTTAACCTTCTTATCTGTTTTGAACTCTCTTTTATGTTATAAAAAGATTGAATTGGTAAATACAAGCAATTGTCTGCGTTTTCCTCTCTCACAACATATATTTTTTGTTTGTGTGTGTGTAATTACTTAAACAGGTGAGTTTAACAGGTTTTATATTTATACATCATATCTAATTTGAATTGTTGTTGTTTGCAGTATGTCCTCTTTAAACGTTGAATCTACCATGCCTACAACATCTTCATCTAATCTAATCATTGATATGGATACAACAATTCCTACTACTACTACTACTACTACTACTACTCCTAAGGAAAAATTTCCACTTGCTAAAAATATATTTTTGGATGGTCTTACACATATGGGACTACTCAAATTTCTCAAGAGATTTGAAAACGTACACCTCTATAATGATGTTAAACATGAAAATAGTAGGGAATCATTAAAGACTTTTAGACAAAACCTGCACACATTAACAATTGTGAATAAAATGCAACAACAACAAAATTATAGACTATTTGAACGTTCACCACTATCTCAATTGTATTTTTCGTTAATATTTGACTCGATTGAAAATTTTGATGAAAAGAATATCATTGACTGTTTAAAGGAAATTCCAACAGAAATATTTGAACAATTTCCATCGGTAATTGTTATCCCTAATAAGTACAATCTTAAGGACATTATTTGGAAAAGTATGCAAATACAAGAGATAGATTTAATTTCAGCCGTAAAATATGTAAAGACTCAATTTAAATTTTTCACCTTATTATCCAAATACAACCTTTTCAACCAATATGTCTTTTTACCTCATTATCCACAAATGTATGATAAATCTTACTTTTCCGATTTGTATGTACGTATAGAAAGAGCAATTCAAATAATTAATGACGACGATGACGACAACTCGAAAATAATTATTCCGGGAAATAACTCTTGTTGGAAAGCATACAAATCAGATGCAGGTTTCGATCTTTGTATTAAACACGACACATTTTGTCCCGCAGGGAAAGCTACAAAGATTGAACTGATTGAAAAAGTAAATATTCCTATAGGATTCTATGGACAAATTATTGCGAGATCCTCTACAAACTCTATAGGAACTATACGAACAGGCATCGTAGATGCAACCTATAACGGACCTCTAATTATTTATTTTATATCGGATGAAAAATATCTTATTGGAAAAGTATCGAAAAATTGCTCAATTACTTATATGTCCTTTGGTAAATGCATCGATCGAAAGAAATATTACGACTCTAAAGAGAAGTCTTATCAGAAAATCAAACAATTTTGGTTCTTCGGGAAAATATAAGATTCCCGCTGCTCAATTTTTGGGTGCACGACAATATTGTGCACAACCGCAAACAGATATTGACATTGCGGAATTTAATCAATGTTTTAAAAATTTAGTCTATTCAGATTCTTCCGATTCTGAATAATTTTACGTTTGTTGTTGTACCTCTAAGAGTCTTTTTTACCTATTATAATACAAACTGTATTAGATTTACCTATTATTAGTTTTTTAATCTATTAGTATATAAAGTTTAACCTAGGAATAATTTGGTTATAAAATAAAACAATATTTATAAGGTATTTTGGATTTTATTAAAGACTACATCTTTTTCATACAAAAAACTTTTTTAACAGGAAGTCTCGCAATTTCATCCCATACTTTTTGTGTCGGTTCCTTCTCCAAACGCACATGAATACGTCTCCTTTGCCTTTTTATTTCCAACAAAATATCTCTGAAAAATAAATATATTGCTAGTAAGATGATTTAGGAATTTTACTATTCATACTCACTTGAATAACTCTTGGAGTAATAACATATTTGTCGATAAGGCATTCAAATCTTCAGATTCAAATATTAAAATCATATTTTTGCTTTCAAACTAACTATAATCTTTACACACAACAAACAAAAGGTTCTTTTTCTCGAAAAAACTGCTACTTTGATCAGACTTTCCCTCTTCTGCTTTTTGCGTTATAATGTGTTAATATGAAAATTGAAAATGGTATAATTTTCTCTCTTGAACAATTCTTGAGAATCAATATCAACTTGCCTTTCTTCTTCTTCTCTATTTGTACTTGACTTGTGTGTTTATATATTAAATACAGGATATTAATCATATGATAATCATTTGATATTTTTTTAGAAACTTATATTTATCTATTATTAGTTTTTTAAGATTTATCTATTAGTATATATTCATAAGTTTAAGCTCTAGTAATTTGTTAATTTGGTTATAAAATAAAGCAATGTTTATAAGATATTTGTATTTTATTAACAGACTACCTAAGAATTACATCGTAAAAAACAATTTTCACAGGGAACTTGTCAAATTCCTCCCATTCTTCTCGTGTCGGTTCCTCCTCCAAACACAAATGAATCGTGTTCTGTCCTCTTCTTATTTCAAACAAAATATCTCTGAAAATCAATAATAATAATAATATGTTAGACAAGAAACAAGTAAAAGTTTAGAAAGGTGAATTTTACGCTTCATACTTACTTGAAGAACTCTTTTAATAACACATACAACATGTCTAATGACGTCTCCTCATCTATTATGTCGACTGCGACAAAGATCATTTCGTTCAAACTAACTAGAAACGAATCTTTACACAACAACGAATCCTTTACAACAACAAACAAAAATTGTAATTGAATCGGTATAAGATGGGTGTTTATATATTAAATACAGGATATTAATCATCCGATATGCATTTTTTAGAAATATATACTGATTATACACGTTTATCAGTATAAATGCAATTTAATTTGGAATATTACCACTTGCATCATGCAAAATTTCCATTTGTTATTAAAAACATGTTTTTCGACATTTATCTCGTATCATTATATTTTTATAGACTAATTGACTTGTTTTTGTTTTTACATAAATCAAAACTAATTAAGTAAGACAACAATTGACTTGTTTTTGCAATAAAGCAAAAACTAATTAAGCAAAACAAATCTATAAGTTTAAAATATAAAATAGAACGAATTATTTATTAATATAGTCATCAGTTTAAACGTTTAACTTGAACAAAAAATATTATTATTCAGTTAGTCAGTCATTCGATTTCAATATGATTGAATCAGATGTGTTTATTGACATTCAAGGATATAATTGTTCTTTTGGATATGTAAATCAAAGAGTTGGCAATTTATGATGGACATCGTTGTGCAAATTATTTATTTAAACCACCATTCTCGAGAACTATGATATCTAATGCTAAAGATCAAAAATTGATTGATTGGTCAGACAAATATCACGGACTATGTTGGGAAAATGGATTTGTTGAAATAAACGATATCGAACCCATTTTACAAGATGTATTGAAAATTTATCAAACTCCATATCGAATTTACGTCAAAGGAAATGCAAAAGTGAATATTTTAAAGAAATTCTTAAATGAGGACTATATACACAACATTCCCATTGAACAAGAACCTAAATTAAGTCAATTTAAAATGATTCCAGAATGTTATTTTCATAAGGATATATTAATCCATGGCATTGTGCATTATCCAATGTAAAACTACTATATAATTATCGAAATTGTTGGAAATAAAGAAATCTCTCTCTCTATTTAACTAAATGTCTTTTGCCAACAACAGTAGCAACAACAGTAGCAACAACAGCAGTTCCAAAGTTTTTGACAAATCTTTGTTCTTTTGGAAACAAATTTTGATTTATACAAAAATCAACTAATTAGTGATAGTAGTAACTTGGAAACAAAATATTTTACATGTTTAAATTTATTGGTCTTTCAATTATTTTTAATGCTTTCGAATCTACTTTTTATCAACTAATTTTAACATTTCTTATCTGTTTTTGTTGAACTCTCTCTCTCATTTATACATACTATTAAGCAATTCATAATTTTTAGTCAAATAGTTATTAGTAAAGCATATAATATTGCAATTTGTACTTTATCCAATACATTTTACATCCTCTTATCGACAAAAATTTGATCTTTCTTATCTGTTTTTGTTGAACTCTCTTAACAACTGGTTTTTGTTGGTATCATTTCGTACCAGGCAACATATTATTTACATCTTAACATTTTAGTTAGTTTTATTGTATATTTTGTACTTTTAAGTATTTAAGTAAGAATCTAAAATATTAATTTATCCAATACATTTTACATCCTCCTATCAACTAATTTTAACCTTTCTTATCTGTTTTTGTTGAACTCTCTCTCTCGCATTTATTTAATATTTCTAATCAAATATATATATAGTTATTAGTAAAACATAACATTGCAATTTATATTTTATCCAATACATTTTACATCCTCTTATCGACAAAAATTTGATCTTTCTTATCTGTTTTTGTTGAACTCTCTTAACAACTGGTTTTTGTTGGTATCATTTCGTACCAGGCAACATATTATTTACATCTTAAGATTTTAGTTAGTTTTATTGTTTTATAGAGATTTTATATTTTAAGTATTTAAGTAAGTAGAATAATTTTCTCCAAGGTATAGAAGAATAGTTGTAAAGATTTTTAAACAAATTAGACGAGGCTCTTTTGTTCATTGGTATTAATATATTTATTAAATCTGTGTTCTCATACTTGTATGTTTTATTCTCCTCTCGTTCCCACACAACAACGAGTCAAAGGCTCAGCTCATTTTTAACAAATATTTTACTAAGATTTACAATACAACGAGACCAAATTATACTTTTATTAGGCTCAACAAAACCTTTTACAAAACTAGTAACAGATGACTCGAATGAATTATTTTATAGTTTCTTGTATCTACTTTATTTTAGTAACAATTTGTAGAATTTATTAATATATTGTCTTAAATATCTGCTCATACTTGTATTTTATTCTCCTCTCATAATACGAGTACAGACTAGGCTAGGATCATCTCTCTCTACATATATATTTTACTAAAATTTACAATACAACGAGACCAAACTAAGCTCAACAAAACTAACTCTTTGTGAAAAACAAACAACAACAACTTTTACTCTTATACGGTAAAAGGCTAGGCTCATTTAATATTTTACTATTATTATTACAAACCAAAAACTCATTTGAGATTCATTTAAGCTCATTTCGTACTTATTTTACGATTCTTGACAAATATTACTTATTTAACTTGCTTTCATCTCATATAACATATTATAGCAAAATCCAACGAGTTCACAACATTTCAACGAGCTCACAATAAGCTCATTTCATATCACTATAATAACTTGAGAACAAACAACAACTTTTGCCTTTAACTTTCCCACAGCCAAATAAATTTCTTGCTCTTTCAATTATTTGCATGGAATTTTCCTATTAATACAACTTTTTGCTATTTCTTACATTCTCACATACATTCACTCATCTCTTATCAACTATTTTTGACCTCTCTTATCTACTTTGATGACCTAACGAGCCACTTGTTTACTCAATTTTACTTACAAAAAGTACCATGAATCACACATTATTCATACATTTTGTTTACATTTTGCCTTATCTTCGACATTTTTACCGACTTTACGGCGCCAGTTATTTACTGTTTTCGCTCAAATTACAAGATTTTACATTGTATCATTGCTATTTTTAATACATTTACTTCTTTGCCTTTACAATTCAACCTATCAGACACAATTTCGAATAGATAAACACACATTTTTTACCCTTCAACCAATCAAATTTATACTCTTATTAGCAAATTTTACACAACAACCTATCAAATACATGCCTTTTCCAATAGACAACACCCATTTTCACAGCTCACCTATCCAAATACACAGATTCTTATCTAATTTTACACATTCAACCAACCAAATACAACCTTTCTTATCTAGTTACGCCTACTCTGATAAGACCACACCAATGAGCATCTAAACTAATGCAACTTCTCCTCAAATGAAAGTTTATTAAAGTTTTAATGAAGTTAAGATACCCTGTTTGCACATCTACTGGACTTGTTACGTCATTGACGATCACTTCTTGCAGAATCTCATATTACACCTATTTACACCGATTCTACCTATTCGGAAGACATTTTCAACAACTTATTTTGCCAAAAAGGCACTGTTCAACAGCCACTGGACAATTTACGTCATTGACAACACTTCTTGCAGACTTCTTCTCATACACACTTACACCTATTCACATCTATTTACACCTATCTTACACCTATTTACCTCTAATTTTACACCTTTTCGACAACTTATATTGCCAAAGAGGCACTGATTCAACATCCACTGGACAATTTACGTCATTGACGACTACTTCTTGTACAAATTTCAACTTTGCAGACTTTTCACATATTATTCACCAATCCTTTTTTATGTCATCCCAACAATTGCATTCTCTATTACGAATCCTATTTGGCTAAGTAGGATAAGTCCCCAGTTTTGCAGTATTGAAACCAACTTATGTAGGTTCAAATCCTACTACAGACATGACTTTTTTTTTTAACTTATTTAATACACAACATTTAACACACATTTATTCTAAGTCCTCAAGGTCAACAAAAGTGACAAAAAGGCACTGAGCTACATCCACTGGACGAGTGACGTCAAAACTTCTTCAACTATTACAGGTAAATTACAGGTAAATTACAGGTAAATTACAGGTAAACAGGTGACACAGGTATACAGGTAATTAGGTGACAACAGGTACAGGTATACAGGTAAATAGAATACAAGTAAACACTTCTTCAAGGTCAAATGTGCCAATAGGGCACTGATCAACAACCACTGGACTTGTGACGTCATTGACGTCACCTCTTCGGATTTTTCAGGTAGAAAGGTCAAAGGTCAACGAAAACGTAACTAAGCACACTTATGCGGACGAAGAAACACCTGCCTGAAACAACTTCCAGAAGACATGACCCAAATGACTTTCAGCTCCTGAATTCACTTCTTCGGATAGTGGTCAAGGTCGGGTTAAAAAGTGGCCATCGAGGTGTCCCAGAAGCGCGTTACCTCTACTACTGTCATCGTGTATGATTTGACAATTTTCTGTTTTAACTCGATGAATTAGGAATTATTTTTTAAAATTTCCAAAGAGATTAAATCAGTTATATGTCACTATGTTGATAACTTGTAATTGATTCGACATAAGACATGTATGTGTTTATATAATAATAAATACAAATCATCCGATATGCATTTTTTAGAAACATATACTAATTATACACGTTTATCAGTATAAATTCAACAAAATAGTTTAATTTGGAAAATTACCACTTATCTAAATAATGATGTATGGAGTCGACTAGTGGCTATAGACAAAAATAACAAAAACTAATTTAAAGAGATAAATGTCGAAAACATGTTTATAACAAAGTGATTGGAAAATTTGCTATGACTTAATTAGCGCTATTACTTAAAAACAAAAATATTTAGATGGCAATTTTATTTAACATTGTATTAAAATTTATTTTTTAAAACAGCTCGATAGATTTACAACTAGTTTAGATAATTGTTCAATTAACTTATTATTCTTATTATGATTGCAATAAATACTACATTGGATGCATTTGTTTGAATTCGACAACGCTGACAATTCTTCATTGACACGTCTTAGTACCATATTAACATGGAAACATTCACATGTATCGGGTCCTTCTCGAACTCCAGGATGTGACCATACACATGATACGTAATGTGTTTCTAAATTATTCGTAACTTGTTTGCGATCGATAAAAGGTGTTAAATATTCTCGATAAGATATTAGTCGAATCCTTGTTTCACAACAACAACAACATGCTAATTTCTTGACAAAATCATCAATTTTTCTACAAGTTTTATATACTAAATCATCTTGACTGAATAAATTCATTTTTGCAAATAAGATGAAATCTTTGACAATTTAATGTGTTATACTGAGATTCTCCTATAATTCTTGAGGTTAAAAAAAGAACGATTGAGAAGGGATAGGTATATTTAAATGGATATGTTTGGTTAATAGTCAGTATTTGATAAACATAAAATCAACTAAACAATGAGTGAAGATCGTCAACAATTATATGTAGTAACAAAAAGAAATGGACTTTGGATTAATCGTAATGCTGTCGAATTAACACCTGGTAAATTGTTAAGTGGAGTCGGTTTATATCAAAATGGAGGATGTATAGCATGTGGTGTTCGTGATAACGATCTATTTTCAGGGGGACAACAAGGAATGCATTCTAAATGTCAGGATATCTGGAAGACTGGTACACATGATCTTATAGATAAACATGTACAATCAATAATTCCAAGACCGATTGGGGAACGAGAATACCAACAACGACAAAGAGAACAAAGAGGCAACCATTAGAAACTCCTTGTTAATTCTTATTACCTTTTATTTTTAAGTAATAGATATATGTATATTTGTCTTAATAAAGTCCTTATATCCTTAAATATTTAATGTTTTGTTTTTCTAGTATAAAGTTCTTATGTTCTTAATACTTTTAGTATTTTAAATAGGAAATAATAAAACACACATGTTTGAAATTGAAAATATTTATTAAACTCGCTCTTTCAATAATATTTCTACAAATTATTCAGTTAACATTTTGGAAAAATTCCTTAAAAAATTTATTAAACACATATGATGTTGATATTATGGGATGAATATCGAAAGCCATGTCAATAGTGTCATACAATTTGTAGTACTACATTAAAAAAAAAAACAAAAAAAAAAAAAAAAAAAAAAAAAAAAAAAAAAAAAAAAAAAAAAAAAAAAAAAAAACAAAAAAAAAAAAAAAAAAAAAAAAAAAAAAAAAAAAAAAAAAAAAAAAAAAAAAAAAAAAAAAACCCCCCCCCCCCCCCCCCCCCCCCCCCCCCCCCAAAAAACCCCAAAAAAAAAAAAAAAAAAAAAAAAAAAAAAAAAAACCCCCCCCCCCCCAAAAAAAACAAAACTTTAGCATTGTATATTAGATTATGATCTAAACAGGAAGGTTTTGTAGGATTAAATGTTGGCATGTTCCATACATTTAAAGTATCTATATCAATCATCTTGAAATTGGGATTAGTATGCAAATTAGTAGTAGTAGAAGCAGCAATGTTGTCTTGAACGAATCGAAAAACATGTTTTCCTTTTACATACAATACATCAATATTGTCCAGTACTTTATCTAAAATTTCTCCAACTTGCTTGTAATCTACATAGCCGGAAGAATATCGTAAACCAAGTTCCTTTTCAGTCTTACAAACAGCTCTTTTATTGAGTCGAGATAATTGAGCAAAGGGTATTTTGGGTTTCAATACATAATGACTTGTCTGTAAACCATTTGATATAGTAATTTCTTTAGCATGGAATTCTTCCACATACACATCATGATTATCATCATCGGCAGCAAATAAAAAGTTAAATCCCTGAATATCGAGAACAGCCAACTTCATCGTGTCACAGTTACTTTACAACTAATACGACTTTTACAAAGCAAACATATATAATATGACCTCTCCACAAAAATTGTTTACCTGAAATGATTTCAATATTAATCTTATTTTTGTATTTAGGTCTCTAGAAAAGTTTCAATTATTAAAACAAAATTTTTTATACGAGAGAAATATCTATTTTCTTCTTAAAGGTATTTTATAAAATATCTAACATCTAAACTATAATAATATCTATTTTCTTCTTAAAGGTATTTATAAAATATCTAACATCTAAACTATAATATCTGATATCCTAATTTAATTATATCCTCCCAACTTAAATATTCATCATCATCATCATCATCATCATCATCCACATCCATTTCACTCTCTGTTTGTTCAATCATCTGTTCATCCTCATCCATTTTCTCCTTTAACCATTTTTCCTTTAATTTACTAAGTGGGATTTCATCATCGTTGTCATCATCATCATCATCATTTTCATCAACTTGAACTTTTTGTTGTAGTAATTTTTCTCTTAATAAATTTAAGGGTAAATGTTCTTCCTCTTCTTCGACAATTTCCATTTCCCTTAATTCCAGTAGTCTTAGTAACTCTATATTTCTTTTAATAACGTTGTTGGCATTTATTTCTTCTTCATTAAAAAGCGACATTATTAAGTATTGGAGCAAGTAACTATTAGACGAATGAATTTTGTATTGATTTTAATACCTTTCTATACACCTATTATATAGGGGATTTAATCACATCATACATAGTCGTCATGCGAATCAATTAGTCTATTAAAAATAAGCAAATATGTTGTCTGATAAGGTTTTTAAGTAAACAAGATATCATTAATTTATTGCTCTAGTCACATAAATTTTCCAAATATCAAATGACGTGATTTATTTTTTTCCTGTATTTACTATATAAGCATTAAAATTTCTTACTCAGAGTCAAATTTATTTGTTGTGTAGTGAAACAAATAGTTGCTTTTAACAATGTTGATAATTTTTGAATCTGAAGACATTAAAGTGTTACCTATCAAAACGTTATATATATTAATAAAAAACTTATTCGTGTGAGTATTGTTTCATATAATTTACTACTTATATATTTAGATTTGATTTTAATGATTGACTTAATTAATATATAGATTATTATATCTTTTATTTCTTTCACAGACGTGGTGTGCATAAAATTGAAATTGTAAATAATACTAATCAAATAAATGTATTCTTGGACGGGGATGAAACACCAACTACCAAATTGGAAGAAATTACCTGGATATTACCGATAAGGTATCTACACGTAGAGGCCGAGAGTGCAGAGGATGAAAAGACATTTTTGGATGCGATTCAAAAGTATCCAGGGATAAAATCCTATATATTAAGTAATAAATATACCTTATAGTTTGTAAACGTAAAAGTTTTTCAAGTTACTAATAAACTGTAAAACATTTACCTTTGTTTTATTTACGAATAATAGTTAGATATAAGATACATGAAAGTATTTAGTTATTCATTTTAATATTGGTTTCAATTGAAAATGACTTGGGTAGTAGGAGTAAAATAAAATAATCTTAAAATTTGTCTTGATTCGTTATATCAAAAAGGTTTAAATGAAATAATTTTAATAATAATAATAAAGTTTAATAGAAAACGAGCTAGAAATCGATAAAGAATGAATTCCTCAACAAGTTGTCCTTCATGTCAAAGTAAAATAACATATTTGGGTCATAAATCTTATAATCAGAATACATATTGTTCCAATTGTACTCGGTATTAATCAGGCTTCATGGCAAACTGTACGTAGTCTAGGCTATATACCAAAAGATACTTTGGAAAGACAAACTGTATTGGAAAATGAAACCAAGAATGTAAAAGAGACCGAATTGAATCATCATAAAATGAGATAGATGTGTTTTATTTATTTGTACTATTTAGTAAACTTAATAAAAAACATGTTATTACTTAAACATATCGTCTATTTTATAACTGAATACAATTTTACAAGTATTAACTAATTACATACTATGTGATTTCACTGAGATTATTCTTCGATAAGATACCAAATAGTCGTTCGTTCGCATTTATAACAATAATCTCGTAATCTGAGTCGAGGTCGAAGTTGTCGAACAGAATTATTACGTCTAATGATTAAATTTACTTGAGCTATATGTGGTTGAAAAGGTATACTTTTCGATTCTCTCCAACAACCACTACATAAATAAGTAAAGTTCATGGTAGCAGCAATTGTTATTTCTAAGACTATTTCTAAGATACTGATTTGTTATTCCTCAAGAAGATACCACATAGTTATACGAGCACACTGATTACAATAAACCCGTATTCGAGTTCGAGGTCTTTGATAATTTGCATATGGAACTCTGTGTGTTTCTCTCCAACAACTACTACATAAATAAGTAAAAAATTCCATGCAGATAATGTCAAGAGTAGCACATACAATGATAAATTATATTACTATGCAATGAGTAGTTCAAATGCACCAAATTAAATTTTAACTTTCTCCTTCTCGCAATTTTCTATTTTGTCTTCTACACGTCGACAGTCGAATAATATATTTGTCTTTCGAGTCCAAAAGTACTTCTTCTCGTTCTAAGCAGTCTTTTAGATTTACGAAAATTTTTGTTTCGTCTTTCCTCTGTTGTTTTAAATCCTTTTGACATTTGGACAAATCGTTATCTAACTGATAGATTTCACGAGTCAGATCAGTCAAATTACTTTTAAAATTTTCAATTTCCTCCTTTAAATCGGCAATTACGACATATGCTACTTTGTATTTTTCTTGACAAATTTGCAATGTTTCCGTTAGATTGGTTCTCAATAAATACAAATCCGATTCCAATTTGATATTTTCCTTGAGCAGTGCAATATGTTTCGTATAATTTAACGACATTGTTAAATTCGCAGCCAGGTATTCGTATTCTAAAATTTTTCCCATACAAATATCATTAACAGCTTGTTCATTATCGTATAAATCCATATAATTGTCCAGTGACTTAATACATTCCTGATACAAATTTAAACTGGTATTATAAAGTGAATGATAATCCTCTAATAAATATTCATAATTTTGATTACAAGTATTATTGACATCAGCATCGTAGTTGTTTGTACTTTGACCAACAACAATAACGAGAACAAGCAATAGACAGGTAGATAACATTAGTGTGGTCAATATGAGCGAATGATAAATGAATCAAAAACTTATTTAGCATCTGTTTTTATAGAGATCGTGTTCTCCTCCCGAGAACCTCTTAAAGTTTCTAAAAAATATGGAAAATGTAAAATTTAATTGTTTAAAATGTGGATGTACAGTTAACAAAAATATAAATAGTTACTATCGAGATCGAGTTAGAATACGTAAATATTGTACATATTGTTTAATTAATTTTGTATATAGGAAAAATAGCCTAATTTCCATGCTTCTATCAATTACAACTATAAATAGTAGGGAGAGATAACTTGTATAAAACATTTCATTAATAATACACACATCATATCATTCATTCAAAATGCCAGTTATTGTACGAGTAAAATGTCCACAATGTAAAGGTGAAAGTGAAATACGAAATCAAAAATGTTTGTCGTGTGTGGTCAAAGATCGAATCAAACAGAACGATGGAGCAAAGAACGTACCTGCTTACCTTCTTTCCTTTGGCAAAGAAGAACGAGGAATCGAGAGAGAGGCTGCTGCAAGACAAGGAAACAGATAGCATCCATTTCCTGTTAATTATATATAAAAACATACATCAAATACAATCATATTATTTGTATACTTGCTATTGACACATACATTCTAAAAATAATGGCTTGTCTAAGAGCTTGGTGGAATGAAATATCCAATTTTCCCGATTTACCTGCGAAATTTATCATTTATTTTCAAGATTTTGTCAATTGGAACATCATTTCACGAAAACAACATTTAGACGAAGATCTAATACGAACTTGTATCAATAAAGTCAATTGGCAACTTATCTCCCAATATCAGCAATTAAACGAACGATTTATGGAGGAATTTGCCGGAATGTTGGATTGGAATGCCATCAGTATCCATCAAAACTTGACTGAAGATTTTATCCGTCGACATAGAGAACGAGTTAATTGGAAATTTATTCAAAAATTTCAACGAGGAATCAGTCCCACCTTTTTACAAGAAATGAAACCCTACATTGATCAAATTGAAAATTGTTGTTGTTAAATCATTATAGTTTTCTCTTTTATACTTAATAAAGCCTTTTTTCGTACAAGTTGTTTTTTGTTATTTTTTAACTACATACTGCTAATACTTTTATCATTGCATAAAACACGAGTTATATTAATTATATTGTACATTCAATGTATTTGAATTTATTCCTTATCTGCTAAATTTTAACCTTCTTATCTGTTTTGAACTCTCTTTTATGTTATAAAAAGATTGAATTGGTAAATACAAGCAATTGTCTGCGTTTTCCTCTCTCACAACATATATTTTGTTTTGTGTGTGTAATTACTTAAACAGGTGAGTTTAACAGGTTTTATATTTATACATCATATCTAATTTGAATTGTTGTTGTTTGCAGTATGTCCTCTTTAAACGTTGAATCTACCATGCCTACAACATCTTCATCTAATCTAATCATTGATATGGATACAACAATTCCTACTACTACTACTACTACTACTCCTAAGGAAAAATTTCCACTTGCTAAAAAATATATTTTTGGATGGTCTTACACATATGGGACTACTCAAATTTCTCAAGAGATTTGAAAACGTACACCTCTATAATGATGTTAAACATGAAAATAGTAGGGAATCATTAAAGACTTTTAGACAAAACCTGCACACATTAACAATTGTGAATAAAATGCAACAACAACAAAATTATAGACTATTTGAACGTTCACCACTATCTCAATTGTATTTTTTCGTTAATATTTGACTCGATTGAAAATTTTGATGAAAAGAATATCATTGACTGTTTAAAGGAAATTCCAACAGAAATATTTGAACAATTTCCATCGGTAATTGTTATCCCTAATAAGTACAATCTTAAGGACATTATTTGGAAAAGTATGCAAATACAAGAGATAGATTTAATTTCAGCCGTAAAATATGTAAAGACTCAATTTAAATTTTTCACCTTATTATCCAAATACAACCTTTTCAACCAATATGTCTTTTTACCTCATTATCCACAAATGTATGATAAATCTTACTTTTCCGATTTGTATGTACGTATAGAAAGAGCAATTCAAATAATTAATGACGACGATGACGACAACTCGAAAATAATTATTCCGGGAAATAACTCTTGTTGGAAAGCATACAAATCAGATGCAGGTTTCGATCTTTGTATTAAACACGACACATTTTGTCCCGCAGGGAAAGCTACAAAGATTGAACTGATTGAAAAAGTAAATATTCCTATAGGATTCTATGGACAAATTATTGCGAGATCCTCTACAAACTCTATAGGAACTATACGAACAGGCATCGTAGATGCAACCTATAACGGACCTCTAATTATTTATTTTATATCGGATGAAAATATCTTATTGGAAAAGTATCGAAAAATTGCTCAATTACTTATATGTCCTTTGGTAAATGCATCGATCGAAAGAAATATTACGACTCTAAAGAGAAGTCTTATCAGAAAATCAAACAATTTTGGTTCTTCGGGAAAATATAAGATTCCCGCTGCTCATTTTTTGGGTGCACGACAATATTGTGCACAACCGCAAACAGATATTGACATTGCGGAATTTAATCAATGTTTTAAAATTTAGTCTATTCAGATTCTTCCGATTCTGAATAATTTTACGTTTGTTGTTGTACCTCTAAGAGTCTTTTTTACCTATTATAATACAAACTGTATTAGATTTACCTATTATTAGTTTTTTAATCTATTAGTATATAAAGTTTAACCTAGGAATAATTTGGTTATAAAATAAAACAATATTTATAAGGTATTTTGGATTTTATTAAAGACTACATCTTTTTCATACAAAAAACTTTTTTAACAGGAAGTCTCGCAATTTCATCCCATACTTTTTTGTGTCGGTTCCTTCTCCAAACGCACATGAATACGTCTCCTTTGCCTTTTTATTTCCAACAAAATATCTCTGAAAAATAAATATATTGCTAGTAAGATGATTTAGGAATTTTACTATTCATACTCACTTGAATAACTCTTGGAGTAATAACATATTTGTCGATAAGGCATTCAAATCTTCAGATTCAAATATTAAAATCATATTTTTGCTTTCAAACTAACTATAATCTTTACACACAACAAACAAAAGGTTCTTTTTCTCGAAAAACTGCTACTTTGATCAGACTTTCCTCTTCTGCTTTTTGCGTTATAATGTGTTAATATGAAAATTGAAAATGGTATAATTTTCTCTCTTGAACAATTCTTGAGAATCAATATCAACTTGCCTTTCTTCTTCTTCTCTATTTGTACTTGACTTGTGTGTTTATATATTAAATACAGGATATTAATCATATGATAATCATTTGATATTTTTTAGAAACTTATATTTATCTATTATTAGTTTTTTAAGATTTATCTATTAGTATATATTCATAAGTTTAAGCTCTAGTAATTTGTTAATTTGGTTATAAAATAAAGCAATGTTTATAAGATATTTGTATTTTATTAACAGACTACCTAAGAATTACATCGTAAAAAACAATTTTCACAGGGAACTTGTCAAATTCCTCCCATTCTTCTCGTGTCGGTTCCTCCTCCAAACACAAATGAATCGTGTTCTGTCCTCTTCTTATTTCAAACAAAATATCTCTGAAAATCAATAATAATAATAATATGTTAGACAAGAAACAAGTAAAAGTTTAGAAAGGTGAATTTTACGCTTCATACTTACTTGAAGAACTCTTTTAATAACACATACAACATGTCTAATGACGTCTCCTCATCTATTATGTCGACTGCGACAAAGATCATTTCGTTCAAACTAACTAGAAACGAATCTTTACACAACAAACAAAAAATTGTAATTGAATCGGTATAAGATGGGTGTTTATATATTAAATACAGGATATTAATCATCCGATATGCATTTTTTAGAAATATATACTGATTATACACGTTTATCAGTATAAATGCAATTTAATTTGGAATATTACCACTTGCATCATGCAAAATTTCCATTTGTTATTAAAAACATGTTTTTCGACATTTATCTCGTATCATTATATTTTTATAGACTAATTGACTTGTTTTTGTTTTTACATAAATCAAAACTAATTAAGTAAGACAACAATTGACTTGTTTTTGCAATAAAGCAAAAACTAATTAAGCAAAACAAATCTATAAGTTTAAAATATAAAATAGAACGAATTATTTATTAATATAGTCATCAGTTTAAACGTTTAACTTGAACAAAAAATATTATTATTCAGTTAGTCAGTCATTCGATTTCAATATGATTGAATCAGATGTGTTTATTGACATTCAAGGATATAATTGTTCTTTTGGATATGTAATCAAAGAGTTGGCAATTTATGATGGACATCGTTGTGCAAATTATTTATTTAAACCACCATTCTCGAGAACTATGATATCTAATGCTAAAGATCAAAAATTGATTGATTGGTCAGACAAATATCACGGACTATGTTGGGAAAATGGATTTGTTGAAATAAACGATATCGAACCCATTTTACAAGATGTATTGAAAATTTATCAAACTCCATATCGAATTTACGTCAAAGGAAATGCAAAAGTGAATATTTTAAAGAAATTCTTAAATGAGGACTATATACACAACATTCCCATTGAACAAGAACCTAAATTAAGTCAATTTAAAATGATTCCAGAATGTTATTTTCATAAGGATATTAATCCATGGCATTGTGCATTATCCAATGTAAAACTACTATATAATTATCGAAATTGTTGGAAATAAAGAAATCTCTCTCTCTATTTAACTAAATGTCTTTTGCCAACAACAGTAGCAACAACAGTAGCAACAACAGCAGTTCCAAAGTTTTTGACAAATCTTTGTTCTTTTGGAAACAAATTTTGATTTATACAAAAATCAACTAATTAGTGATAGTAGTAACTTGGAAACAAAATATTTTACATGTTTAAATTTATTGGTCTTTCAATTATTTTTAATGCTTTCGAATCTACTTTTTATCAACTAATTTTAACATTTCTTATCTGTTTTTGTTGAACTCTCTCTCTCATTTATACATACTATTAAGCAATTCATAATTTTTAGTCAAATAGTTATTAGTAAAGCATATAATATTGCAATTTGTACTTTATCCAATACATTTTACATCCTCTTATCGACAAAAATTTGATCTTTCTTATCTGTTTTTGTTGAACTCTCTTAACAACTGGTTTTTGTTGGTATCATTTCGTACCAGGCAACATATTATTTACATCTTAACATTTTAGTTAGTTTTATTGTATATTTTTGTACTTTTAAGTATTTAAGTAAGAATCTAAAATATTAATTTATCCAATACATTTTACATCCTCCTATCAACTAATTTTAACCTTTCTTATCTGTTTTTGTTGAACTCTCTCTCTCGCATTTATTTAATATTTCTAATCAAATATATATAGTTATTAGTAAAACATAACATTGCAATTTATATTTTATCCAATACATTTTACATCCTCTTATCGACAAAAATTTGATCTTTCTTATCTGTTTTTGTTGAACTCTCTTAACAACTGGTTTTTGTTGGTATCATTTCGTACCAGGCAACATATTATTTACATCTTAAGATTTTAGTTAGTTTTATTGTTTTATAGAGATTTTATATTTTAAGTATTTAAGTAAGTAGAATAATTTTCTCCAAGGTATAGAAGAATAGTTGTAAAGATTTTTAAACAAATTAGACGAGGCTCTTTTGTTCATTGGTATTAATATATTTATTAAATCTGTGTTCTCATACTTGTATGTTTTATTCTCCTCTCGTTCCCACACAACAACGAGTCAAAGGCTCAGCTCATTTTTAACAAATATTTTACTAAGATTTACAATACAACGAGACCAAATTATACTTTTATTAGGCTCAACAAAACCTTTTACAAAACTAGTAACAGATGACTCGAATGAATTATTTTATAGTTTCTTGTATCTACTTTATTTTAGTAACAATTTGTAGAATTTATTAATATATTGTCTTAAATATCTGCTCATACTTGTATTTTATTCTCCTCTCATAATACGAGTACAGACTAGGCTAGGATCATCTCTCTCTACATATATATTTTACTAAAATTTACAATACAACGAGACCAAACTAAGCTCAACAAAACTAACTCTTTGTGAAAAACAAACAACAACAACTTTTACTCTTATACGGTAAAAGGCTAGGCTCATTTAATATTTTACTATTATTATTACAAACCAAAAACTCATTTGAGATTCATTTAAGCTCATTTCGTACTTATTTTACGATTCTTGACAAATATTACTTATTTAACTTGCTTTCATCTCATATAACATATTATAGCAAAATCCAACGAGTTCACAACATTTCAACGAGCTCACAATAAGCTCATTTCATATCACTATAATAACTTGAGAACAAACAACAACTTTTGCCTTTAACTTTCCCACAGCCAAATAAATTTCTTGCTCTTTCAATTATTTGCATGGAATTTTCCTATTAATACAACTTTTTGCTATTTCTTACATTCTCACATACATTCACTCATCTCTTATCAACTATTTTTGACCTCTCTTATCTACTTTGATGACCTAACGAGCCACTTGTTTACTCAATTTTACTTACAAAAAGTACCATGAATCACACATTTATTCATACATTTTGTTTACATTTTGCCTTATCTTCGACATTTTTACCGACTTTACGGCGCCAGTTATTTACTGTTTTCGCTCAAATTACAAGATTTTACATTGTATCATTGCTATTTTTAATACATTTACTTCTTTGCCTTTACAATTCAACCTATCAGACACAATTTCGAATAGATAACACACATTTTTTACCCTTCAACCAATCAAATTTATACTCTTATTAGCAAATTTTACACAACAACCTATCAAATACATGCCTTTTCCAATAGACAACACCCATTTTCACAGCTCACCTATCCAAATACACAGATTCTTATCTAATTTTACACATTCAACCAACCAAATACAACCTTTCTTATCTAGTTACGCCTACTCTGATAAGACCACACCAATGAGCATCTAAACTAATGCAACTTCTCCTCAAATGAAAGTTTATTAAAGTTTTAATGAAGTTAAGATACCCTGTTTGCACATCTACTGGACTTGTTACGTCATTGACGATCACTTCTTGCAGAATCTCATATTACACCTATTTACACCGATTCTACCTATTCGGAAGACATTTTCAACAACTTATTTTGCCAAAAAGGCACTGTTCAACAGCCACTGGACAATTTACGTCATTGACAACACTTCTTGCAGACTTCTTCTCATACACACTTACACCTATTCACATCTATTTACACCTATCTTACACCTATTTACCTCTAATTTTACACCTTTTCGACAACTTATATTGCCAAAGAGGCACTGATTCAACATCCACTGGACAATTTACGTCATTGACGACTACTTCTTGTACAAATTTCAACTTTGCAGACTTTTCACATATTATTCACCAATCCTTTTTTATGTCATCCCAACAATTGCATTCTCTATTACGAATCCTATTTGGCTAAGTAGGATAAGTCCCCAGTTTTGCAGTATTGAAACCAACTTATGTAGGTTCAAATCCTACTACAGACATGACTTTTTTTAACTTATTTAATACACAACATTTAACACACATTTATTCTAAGTCCTCAAGGTCAACAAAAGTGACAAAAAGGCACTGAGCTACATCCACTGGACGAGTGACGTCAAAACTTCTTCAACTATTACAGGTAAATTACAGGTAAATTACAGGTAAATTACAGGTAAACAGGTGACACAGGTATACAGGTAATTAGGTGACAACAGGTACAGGTATACAGGTAAATAGAATACAAGTAAACACTTCTTCAAGGTCAAATGTGCCAATAGGGCACTGATCAACAACCACTGGACTTGTGACGTCATTGACGTCACCTCTTCGGATTTTTCAGGTAGAAAGGTCAAAGGTCAACGAAAACGTAACTAAGCACACTTATGCGGACGAAGAAACACCTGCCTGAAACAACTTCCAGAAGACATGACCCAAATGACTTTCAGCTCCTGAATTCACTTCTTCGGATAGTGGTCAAGGTCGGGTTAAAAAGTGGCCATCGAGGTGTCCCAGAAGCGCGTTACCTCTACTACTGGTGTATGCACAATCGCAATCTAATATAAACAATATTTTTAAAGTTTTGATATGTAAATGTCTCTTTTTTTCAGATACAGCGGAAGAAAGAAATTATCAAGAATGTATTTTTTCATCGTGCATCTTTCTATAGCAGATCTTATTGTAGCATTCTTTAGTGTTTTACCTCAACTAGCCTGGGAGATTACGTATAGGTTTCATGGAGGATTTTTTCTTTGTAAATTAGTGAAGGTAAGTTTTCAATTTCTCTGTAAATTGTTACTTTACCCATATTGTTTATTTATTTAAACATTTCCATATGCCTTCTTAAAATAATAACGTTCATATTGTTGAGGGCAACTATATACAAATCCATAGCAGGGCACATTAAAACAGGACTACTCACTAAAAAGATTTTGTTTTAAAATGTTTGAAGATATAGGTACAAAAAACAGCAAATTTCAATTAAATTCATATCAATATTTTCTTTATTTATTGACTAGTGTCTATCTAATTTAAACCGTAGTTGTAAAATTCAAAAAAAAATTTGACTATTAGGTGCAAAAATTAAAATTTTATACTTTTTTTTTTCATGTACTAATTTCAACCAAATTCGTGTATGTGTGTTTGTTTTGCTTCAAATAATTCAAATATAATGATTTATCAGCAATATATAAAAAAGCTTTTGTAATATTTTGAATACATCTATTGGGCTCTAATAATAAACAACAAATTATTAATTATATAGATATTATTACAGGTATAAATTATGTAAATATTTATTTTTACAGGAATTTAAACTTGAAACAAAGAATGGTAATAAAGGAATAAAAAAATCGTTGATTTATAGAATAATTCCATTTTATTGACAATTTTATCTACAAAAAAATTAATGATTTTGTTATTAGATATTATGAATAAGTTATTAATTTTATATATTTATTCACAGTATTTCAGCTTTGTCTCAATGGTGTGGCTAAGTAAGCAACAGGAGGGAACTCTTCTATTAATCTAATTTTAGCATAAATTTTCTTCTGCTGTCAGAATTTTCATTTTCCATTTCTTTTTTTCTTAAATATTTCCTTTAACGTCAACACTTCTCTGATCCCTTTTTTATTATATTTTTTTATTAGATTTCCTAATTTTATAGTTCATTTTCCGCAATAGCCCCTTAAATCCTATCACTATTTTACCATCTTTACGTCACTAGTCCTTTTTGTAATTCTTTCTGCATGAACTAAAAGTTTTTTGGTCTTCTCTATGCAGACAGGAGTATTTATAAAATACATAAATTAATATTTCTTGGATTGTTCACTCATTACTTTTTTTGCCAAAGCGAAGTATTGCATTCGTAAAAAAAACTCATCATCCAAAATTTTCTTCACGTTTGAGGGTTTCTAGTTCACGAAAAACGTCGGTCTTTTGGCATGATAAGTATCAAACAAAATGACATATCACTTCAAGAGAAGGAGGTGAAATTCTGGGCGTTGATAAATTTTGTATAGTTTTATTGGTGTTACAGGAATTTTTCTTTTTTTGTATACAAATAGTTATGCATATTTATTTATAATAAAGCATATAAAAGATTAAGTAGGAATGGAAATTAGGTCATTTTTTCATTGCTTTTAATTTAACAAGGAAATATAGCAGAAATGGGTTTATTAGATATTATATAGTTTCAAAATTTTTCTAGGAAATTTTTTCAGGATTTTAGTTACGATTATGGACAAATTTTAAAAACACAATTATTTATCGTTAAACATATAAGTAATTAACAGATATTATAAAATTGTTACAGGAAAAGCAGACAAACCAGAAGCTAATAAAAATCATAAATGATATCAACACAGAATGTATAACAAATATAAAAGTGGGACATCTACTGAGCAACGAATTAAAAATAAACGCCGGAATAAGACAAGGCGATTCACTTAGTTCCTTTATCTTCAATCTCGTCATGGACAGAATAGTGGAGAATCTTCCAAAAACTAGATGATACAAAATGGGCAACACATACAATCTGCTACGCAGATGATGCAGTCCTCATCTCCGATTCTGAGGACAACGTTCAGAAGATCTTTCATGCCTTCAATTTGGAAGCGAGAAAACTAGACATGATTACCAATACAACCAAGATAAAATGTATGACAGCTTCAAAAAAATTATTAGGATGCAAGCTGGAGATCCATGGAACAGGTTAATCATTTTAAATACCTAGGAACAATAATAAGGAGTTATGGAGACTTAAACAGGGAAGTAAAACAATACTCTATAGAGGCATCACTAATAGCAGGTTGTTTGATGGATATAGTATGGAAAAATAAATACCTCATAGTGGAAAGTAAAATAAGAATATACAAGACAATGGTTAGACCGAGCCTTACATATACTGTACAAACAAGAGCCGACCCATGTAAAACATCACAAATGATGAGGACAACAAAAATGAAGATGATTAGGGACATACACGCAAAAACTATCCACAACAGAATCCGCAACAAAGATCTACAAGAACTAAGTAAGATTCAAAAAATATCCAAATAGACCAGAACTAGAAGAACACAGTGGAATAAACACGTAGATCGGATGGACGACAACAGACTGGTCAAAAAGGGCCGAACTCGATAAATCCTGCGATAGAAGAACTAAGGGCAAACTTGCGAAAAGGTAGAAGGAATACTGGACGTCCACATCGGAAGAGGCCTAATGGGTATAAAACAGGCAGTATGCCTACTTATATGACACACCATATAAGAAAGAAGAAGAAACATATAAGTTAAAGAGGTGGAGCAAGAAGTTATTTCTTCATTATTTTTAATTTGTAACAGTAAAAGAGGATAAAACTAGCTGCTGTTGCATGTTTTATAGTTTTAATAGTATTATGACAAATTTTTCTCGTTTTTGATAGTGGTCAATTTTGAAGCATAAATATATAACATAAAATAGTAAAACTTACAAGGGAGCGCTCTATTGCAAGAAAACCTAAGCAATAATTCTGTAATACACGCGAGCGGAGCCGCGGTCACAGCTAGTATATTATAAAACGCAATGTTTCTTTGTCTGTCTGTCCGTTAGTCCGCTTATCACTCGGGAATCACTTATCCGATTTGTGTTTTTTTTTTTTAATTCATATGTTATGTATGTTCTCTGGCTAGCTTTTAGTATATATTTTGTTACGTTAGGTAACATAAGGAACAAGCAGTAAAGATAATAGCGAATCAAATCGGAAAAAAGTTTGCCGCCAGCGCGTTCTTCTATTGTTCCCGCGAGCAAAGCCGCTAATCTTTTGTGTTGCGTACAGTTCAGGGTTCTTAGAGTCGGGAAATCTGTTTCTTTCCTAATTCTAACAGGATATGGGGCGAAAAGGTGAGAACGGTTAAATATATCCTGGGTAATCTGGCATAATCACTTATTACGACGGAACTTTGGCACAATGACACTTCACAATTATCATCACTATACATTACTTTACATGTTTCGCTAACCATTATCAGGGGCGACAATCGATTATTGCTGCGATGATACTAATATGGTTAGCGAAACGTATGTTAAGTGCGAAAATAAAATGCTTGGTGTAGTGGTGATAACTGTTGTGTATAATTATTATTTGTACTAAAAGATATATGAGGATAAAAGGATGCTGGAGGCGATTAGTGTGGTGATTGCATGTACATATATGGCACGAGTACTTCCATGTCAGGATTCTTCGACGAATTTCAAAATTATATTATTTTTCACTATTTGCAACTACCTATCTTTTCGTTCATTAATACCTTACCGTAAAGTACCTGTTTCGTAAAATACCGATTAAGTTATATGTTAGTGCAAAAGTCATATTCGATGATTATTTTAGCACCGCGTATTTGCAGGAGAAGTAAAGTGCAAATAATTTTACCATTTTTTTTTATTAAATACTAGATTTTTAAAGAATTATTATATATTATGAGTATATACGTGCATTCAGATAGGTAATGATTTAGTAGTATTAGTTATATTTATATCTAGTGCAAGTTCCTTAAGGATAATCCGAATCCTTGTTGCATCAACAGGAAAACTGCATTTAAAGGCCATATCCTCATTTGGTTTGAGTTCTTCAGTTTTGAAGTAATTATGATTAGATTAACTAAAGGTACTTCTGCTAAATGCAATCTACCAACAAGCTCAAGGATTTTGTTAAGTTGGCAGTGAGCCATCCGTTCAGCTTCTATTGGTTTTCCGAACTAAACAGTTTTCCATTATTTGATTTCAACAAAAATTAAGTATAATCTAGATAGATTCCAACGGCAAAAGTCCATATTAAGGTCAAAAATATCCTAGAAGCTTCTTATTTATTAATATACTTTTTCATTTCTACAGAATTGTAAGAAATATTCCGGTGTTGCCAAATTCAACCCACTACTATGTTAGAGCAAATTAAAAAAGGCTACTTAAATTATAGTTCGACTTTTCCTTTATTAACTTAACTCTACTAAACAACGCGATGTCACAAACTTTTGGTAAATGCTATGTAATATAGCTCGCATGTTTCCTCTGAGAGCTTTACAATTTATAGTGGATGGGTCTCTTTCTAATACCGTCACTATCAATGCCCCCAAGGCTGCATACTGTCACTCTTTTTCTATTTTACATTGACGATCTGCCTTCTTCTTCATTTACCTTGAACCTCCGTTACATGCAAATATCTGCAGACAGCAGAAAATTGTTCAACTTAACAAAACCTGGCAGACATTTTATCTTGGGATGACAGTGACCAAATGTAATCTAACGCTACAAAAACTCAAACGGCACTTTTTTCTGTCCCTCTCGCATCATCTCTGAACTTGGTGGGCGTTAACTTAAGAGCAAATATGTCTTATCATGAACATGTTGCATTCATAGAAAAGAAAGCTTTTAAAAAGCTGAGAGTATTATTCCATGTTATAAAACTCTAGACTCCACAACTTCTAATTCTGTGCAAAGTTCAAACCCGACAAACGATGGAATACTGCTTCCATGTTTGAGACACTGCTATCAAATGCCACCCCTGATTTCATTCTTTTCAAAAATACGTTTATATGGAGAACCTCATCACTAGGTGGATATATCCACCCAGAAGCGTGTTTCCCACCGAAGAGCACTTGCAGCAATTTAAGACCAATGTAATTTGTTTTTTTGGACAAACTGTAACACTTTAGAAAATTCTTTGCAGCACATGGACTGTACCCATAAAAAAACTGAAATTAATATATATATATATATATATATATATATATATATATATATATATATATATATATAACAACAGCACGTTAGTTATCATACATAAGTCTCACAAAAGCGTTCAGATTATATTTAAAAAAAAAATGGAAAATTGTGAAAAGTTTTATATTGGCCTTTTAGGACATTCAATAAACTACAACGCATTTATGTAATATGTTGTCCTATATATTATCGACTATTGCCTGGTAGAATCGAGATATGCTATCTAGTCACTTCTAATCTTCTCGTACTTTTCATATCTGCGGCTTTAAATTAAAAACATGCTTTTTCCTGAACTTGGCACATATTATTTCAATTGAATTAATATTAGGCGACTGGAAAAGCAAATACGTTATCATGACTCTATTTTTATCCTACCAATCGATACCAGCACAGCTACGATATTTTGGGTTGATGTCATCTTTGAAACATCTTTTTTTCCTAATTTTTGGTTGGGATATAGAACCAATTGTAAGTACAGTCATATAGAGTCCAACATATATAATGTTAGAGGACTGACGGAAGCTACGAGGCTGCTTCGAATATATCGTGTTATCTGTAATACTCAGAGTCGTTTTATGCAATTATTCTAATTTCAGATAATTATATTATTTTATATGGCAAATAAAGTAGACACGAAGTTAAATTTTCATGAATTGTACGTTGTTTGAACCAATAAAAGTATTTATACTCATTAGTATCTTCAAAATTGCTTTTTGATACTTTCCCTGGTGTCATATCATTATTCACCAACTAAATATGTCCAACTAAGGATGGCTAATGCCTTAGGGAACAAAAAGTATTACTGTATTTTTATATTCATTTAGTTTACCTTGGCTTTCAAGGATATTAAAAGTTATTTCGAAGCTTTAATCCGTTTCGAGAGCTAACAAAACATTAAAAAAAGCTTAAGGACAGTAAACTTTTTATGGTTCGAGTCATTAAGGTGTTTTTATTTTCTTTCTGGAGAAAAGTATTGTATTGGAGAAAAAATTGCAATAGATTTATACATTTCGTGACCCCTAAACTACGATGAACATATTTCCCAGCTACGACTGTCGTGTTTTGTGTGTGTACGACGGTCTGTTGGCACGATAAAAATGGAACCTATAATTTTCGAACAGTATCGCTTTAGGTAATAGAATGAAAGAGGTGGAGGTCGATAAATTTTATACAGTCTCGATAGTATGATGACAGGTTTTGGATTGATATAATGAACAAATTGTGAGCAATATTATTTATAGTCAATTATTTAAGGGATTAAGGGGGTAGAGAAGTTAGTTCGAATACATCGTCCTATAAGCCATTTTCAGTGTTCTTGTGGTCAAGTAATCTGAAAATTATGTTAGTTTTTTTTATATAAATTTTAACTCCAATAAATTTATTCCTTTATTGCCATCAAGATTACATAATGTAAAAAAGCATCGTCACAAAAAAGTAGAATATATGCATTTAGTCAACAAAATATAAGACACCATACAGAGGACAAAATCTTACAACTATTGATAACTAAAATTATTGATCAAAATTAAAAGAATAGAAACATTTTGAGAGAGCAAACCTTTTTGCTTTCCTTTTGAATCTCTCAATCTCCTCAAAGTTCCTGATCTCCAATGGGAGAAACCGATATGCCTTTATGCATTTAAAATATGGCCTTTTTTCAAAGAAAGAAGTAGCATGGTAGGGCGCTCGTAATTCGTTTCTACCTCTAGTCGTGATTGCCATATCTGGAGCATATTCATCCCTATTTGTCAAGAAAAAATGATGGATTCTTCTTAAGAAAGGTGACCAAAGCCATGAAGTAGAGATCTGGGACCGTAAGTAACCCCATTTCAATAAAGTATGGTCGACACGACGTTAGAGGATGTAAATGACGCATGCATCTCACAATTATCTTTTGAGCCCTAGAGATATCCCTAGCAAATCTTGAAGATCCCCAGAAAGAAATCCCATAGTTTAATTGGGATTGAACATAAGCAAAATAGAAAAGTTGTATGCTATTTGATGATACAATATATCTAAGTCTTCTAATAAGAGCACACGCCCTATTGAGCTTAGACCGAAGTTTCACTGCATGTATTTCCCAACAAATACTTGAGTCCATATTAACCTCCAAAAATGTTATCGTCTCTATATTGGGTATTGACTTTAGTTCATGTCGCACATATAATGATTGTGTGGGTATTTTATTTTTATTAAATAATATAAGGCCCGTTTTATTTCCATTAAGACAAAGGTAATTCTTTTCACACCACTCTGCCATAAAGCCGGACCGATTGGCGCAGTGGGTTAAGGGGCTAGCCTTGCCTGCTGTTGTTCGAGAGGTCAGCGGTTCGATTCCGTGTGACGGCTGGGTGTTTGTGATTTGTCCCTTGTATATATGTGTGTAAATTTCTGTGTGTTTAGGTTAAGTTAGGTTTAAGTATCTACGACTACATAATTACCTATACAACTTGTTATGTTGAATTGCTTTAAAAATAAAAATTAAACTTATGGCTAAATGGGATTCTCCCAAGGCCAAAAAAATTAAAAATAAAACTCTAATAAAAATAATATGCGTAGAGGCCTCAAAAAGATATATTGAACTTGACACGTAGACTGAAAAGTTTTTGATCTGACACATAGATGTCGCCCTTTTCAAAAAATCCATATAATTTTTAGGAAGTATCAACCTTCAAACGATACGTGTCAAAATTTCATGACACTTTGGTGATTATTTTATAAGTTACAGTAATTTTAGTGACGCTACTTTTGGTATTTTCAAAACAATGGAAAAAAATCGAATTTCACTGTTTTTTGATGGGAAAAAATACCGTTCAAGCAAAGAAATGACCTGATAAGTATTACGGGGACTCTGCCCCTGAAAAATCACTCATTATTTACTGGTATGCTGAATTTAAACGTGGTCGTACAGACACAAACGATGCTGAACGCTCTGAACGCCCAAATGAGGTGGTTACACCGGTAAACGTCAAAAAAATCCACAAAATTGTTTTGAGTGACCGTAAAATGAAATTGTGTGATATAGCTGACACGCAATATGTGATAACAGATAAAACATGGATCCACCACTACATGCCGGAATTAAATCGGCAGTCAGCTGAGTGAATAGCTACCGGTGAAAGCCGCCCGAATGACCAAAGATACAGTCGGCTGTTAAAGATTTGGCATCTGTATTTTGGGATGGGCATGGAATAATTTTCATTGACTACGTTGAGAAGGGACAAATCATCAATAGCGAATATTATATAAAGTTATTAGTGCGTTTGTAGGTGAAAATCGCAAAGAAACGGTCCCAAATGAACAAGAAAAAAGTGCTCTTTCATCAAGACAATTCGCCTTGTCATAAACCAATGGATACGATGGCAAAATTACATAAATTGACGTTCAAATTGCTTCCTCATCCACCGTATTCTCCAGATTTGGCCCCCAGCGACTATTATCTATTCACAGACCTCAAAAAAATGCTCGCAGTAAAGAGATTTGGTTCCAATGAAGAACTTATCTCCGAAACTGAGGCCTATTTTGAAGGCAAAGACAAATCCTTCTACAAGAATGGTATAGAAATGTTAGAAAAGCGTTGGACTGATTGTATCGCTCTTGAAGGAGGCTGTGTCGATGGATAAAGTCGAATTTTGCAAGAAAAATATGTTTTAAGTAGCTAGACCAAGAACTTTTCAGCCTACGTGTTACAACTTTTATTTGCTAGGAAAGTACTGGGTAAATAACACTAAAATGTTTTTTTTTGTTAAAAGTACTATTTGAATTGAGTGTATAAGGGAGAGGAAGATTTATGTAGTCTTATGTAAATGTCACCTAAAAAAAATAACTGCGGAATCAAGATGATATTTCATCTATTGATTCATTTGTATTTGGTTACTTTTAGTTTGGTTTTAAAAGAACATTGTTTCGTTAGTTACTTTGGGTCCCACCTAAAAATCATCTCAGTTTAACAATAGTGACTATAACCGATTTTACACAATTATTCTTATTGTAGTTAAACACCATATTTGGTTTTGAAAATAAACTCAAATTTGTTCAAGTTTTACATGGTTTGAACCAACAATAAAAACAATGCATCTAGTTAATTTTCTTAAAATTTAATTTTTTGTTTGTGATAGCTTCACTGGTTACCCAAAAAAATATAAATATTAACCTTTTAGTTTTACTCAATATTAGTCCCGTTACTATTCCAGCCAGTGAAGTGGACTGTTAGTTCTCCTTAAACTTATTATCGGAAAGTATACTATGTTCAAAAATTTTACACAATAACTTTTTTAGAGCGATTTTATCTCATGTGTTAGTTTTAAACACTATAGTTTGAAATGAAGACAAGTCTTTGTTACTTACACCGATTAGACATAGCGTTCCTTTATTGCCCTTTGATCTACCATAGTAGTGACAAATAATTATTACAGGTCTAACCAACAAAGTATATGCATTACATTATTTTCGGTTTTAATTCCCGTCATTGCAGTCTCTGTTCTTGTTTGTTTTGTTTGTTTTTGTTGGTCACAACGCATCGACGTCTGTGGTCATTTAGCACCCCTTATTGAATGTGTTTAACTGTTATATGGATACTTTTTGATCTTTTAAGTATTTGTGGATTTTTTTTCTTGATTGATGAGAATTGATCAATATTCTGTTTGAGAGAGTGAGGGATGTTATGTTTATTTCTCAGGTGAGAGGAGTGATTTGCCTCAAAGATGTGTTTTACCGTCAAGGAGGAATTGCATACCCCACACTTCGGTGCTGTTTCTTTTTTTAGGAGATATGAGTGAGTGTGGTATGTATGGCCTATGGCCAATATTCTCAGCAAAACATTTTCTGATCTTTTATCATTAGGGTTATGAAGAGGCGGGAATACTTAAGGTTTTATTAACCATAGTTTATTTTCATTATGTTCCAGGTCCCACTCCAGCTGGAATAAGTCTCTTTTTATTGAGCTTAGCATTTTAATATAATCATGACTGTTGTTTTCTCCCGTGAAGAGTGTTTGGTTTGTTACCGCTCGTTTAGCCTCTTTGTCAGCTTTGTCATTTCCTTTAATGTTCATGTGACCAGGGATCCACATGAATGAAATTTCAATTCCTCTCAATTTTGCTATATATAAGAGATCGCTGATCTGACTTAAGTAAATACTGTTGTCTTTGTTGGAGATAATGTATTTTAGCGAACTCAAGGAATCAGAAGCTATGAGAACTTTTTTTGTCCCTTGGGTTGAGGTAATTGAAGACTTGATGGCAAGTAATTCTGCTGTGAAAATGGAATTGTATGGGTGTAGTTTAAGGCGTTAATGATTCTGTCATGGACGTAAGCTGCACCCACTCCCTGATCTGATTTAGAGCCATCGGTGAATATTATAGAGTGATCCGGGTATTTAGAATAGATTCTTTCAAGAAATGCTGACTACTGTTGGGTTAGTATCTTTTATATTGTTGGAATGGAGATGAAAGTCTACCTTTGAGGTTGGGGTGGGAGGTTTTTCCAGAGAGGGTAATCAAATTTTGGTGGAGAGAGGTTATGCAGCAACATGAATTTATTTATTCTGTTGTGGATTGAATCTTTGGGTGCTATAATGTTGGGGCGATGAGAATTTGAGAAGTTAATTGTATTTTTTGTATAGGATTTCTGGAGTGAGGATGCGTAAAATTTCATCAGGGAGAATTGTCTGTCTAGGTAGAGCGGAGGAGTTGATGTTATACATTGTAAACTTACTATGGGTGATGTTCGAAATGCTCCTGTAGCCAGTCTCAGGTCCTGATTTTGAATAAGGTTTAGAGATCTCTTCATTCCTTGAGGTGCCGAATCATATAGAAAATCTCCATATCTTAGTTTAGGTAATATTAATGATTTATATAATTTAATAAGTGTGGGAAGATCCGAGCCCCATTTGGTACTAC